>PVJH01004129.1:34163-130394 GCA_004026705.1 Nesogale talazaci | reverse complement strand
TCCCAGGCTTGGTCATTACCACGGAGCTTTGTCATCAAAGTGGGAAGGGGAGAAGGGCTTTAGTAATTAAGAACGGGAGTAGTCAGATTTAAGGCAAGTTTTATAACATCAAATCAAATGTCTAAGGACTGACAATCAATTTGAAGAGGAAGACAGGTTGTATAGTAATCTTCACTAGGAAATCCATACGCAGCAAATGATTTTCAATGGTACAGCAGGGCTTAAAGCTACCACTGAATTCAGCTGACTTTTAGATACATTGACAGATGATGTACAAGGAGGCTCGCAGAGATTCAGTTTGGGGAGCCTCTCACATCCTAAGAAGAGGGACCAATGATAGGCCACCAGCTCAGTTTTGTGCTCCAGTCCGAGTTATAGTTCCACAGGACAGGGCTCTGAGCCATCAGTTTTGTACTCTTGTTCACTTGCAGGGGGAAAGATGAAGTGTTCTACTCCTGTAAAGAACTGCAGTCATGGAAACTCATATGGCCAGTTGAACCCTGACCTATGGGTCAGAATGGACTCAATGGCCATTTGTGACTTTGATTTTGGTTTTCTTGTTCATTTGTTGTTTCATTTATTTCTAAAATATCGATACACACATACACTTATACACACATGCGTGCCTACATGAGGGGACTTCGAAAAGCATGTGGAAAAGAATTGTAGATCCACTATGGAAAGCAGTCTGGCTATTCCTTAAAAAATGTGAATAGAAATACTTTATGACCTGCCATTTCTCTACTTGGTATATAACCCAAAGAACAAAAATTCAAACAGATCTATGCACACATGCTTGTGGCAGTACTTTCTATAATAGCAGAAATATGGAAACAACCTATCTGTGGTGGAGTAGATAAATAAATTCTGGTACATACACACCATAGAATATTAGGCATCTCTAAAAAATCAATAATGAAACTGTCAAACATCTCATGACATGGATGAATTTGGAGGACATGTCCAGCAAATTTCATCAATCTCATAATTATTTAATGGTATTATTATAAAGGGAATAAAAAACCCCAGAAAAATTGTTTTCACACCAAAAGAAGCAGACTTTGAAGACTATTGGTCTGTAGGAAGGAGGGAAGAGAAGAAACAGAGAAGGAGGGAGGATAGGAGAGGTTGGAAAAAAAAGAACAAGAAAAGTGCTGCATGCATTGGGGCACTTATTGAGAATCCTGCCACTACGTTGAGGAGGTGGGCTGTACAGCTGTGTTTCGAATGTTTTCTTTGCATGTGTTATACTCCATGAAAGAAAGGAGAAGAGAAGGAGGAACAGGAGGAGGAGGAGGAGAAAGAGGAGAGAGACAGAGAGACATCAGAACCATAAATCCCCTCCAGTTTCCTCACACATCCAATCTGGAAGAGGAGAAAAATGGAGATGGATCCCAATGCTTCGGTGGCACAGGGGCTCATTTGAACCAGACAATAGAAACAAAAAGAGAAAGGTTGTGGAGCGTGGATGTTTTCTGGGAACTTCTTAAAGCACCCTGGTAAGTGTGTGTGTGTGTGTGTGTGTGTGTGTGTGTGGCTATAAAGAGAACCGTACACAAGGGACTGGAGTTCAGTGACCTCCCTTAGATGGCTTCTGTCTCTGAAAGTGGTTATAAACCAAGGAATAAAGTCGTGAGGTCATGGAGTCAGAGAAATGTGCCCAGGAAGTTTTATGGGCATTCTGAAGAGGGAGAGCACATTACCTGTATGCATTATGGAGTCTTTATTGCCTCCTGCCTTACTCCCTCCATTTAACTCTGCCTCTTATTAGCATTCTTGTCCTAATCATTCTAATACATCAATTTCAGCATGTCCTGCTTTTCCTCAAAACTCTTATGTAACTTTTTCTTTTTGACTGCACTGATTTCAAAGCCCCTTTCAGATTTCTTTGTTATCTGTACCTCCACAGATGTGATTCCTTCCCTTTTGTGGGGTAGGAGTTGGGGGTTTGGGGTTCTTGGTTCCCTAGCATAGTCTGGGACTCCCCCACATGTTCTATGATTTCTGAGTGCTGACTGTAAGTGTTGCCCCCCCCCTTTTTTTCCCCCTTTGGTGTGTGAAGCCTGCCTATGGAACAATCCCATGCTGGCCTGGGCTTGGGACCTATGGTTTCTGCAGGTAGGAATAACCTGAATCTCCAGATTAACCTGGGGGTCTGCTCACAAAAGGTCACACAGCCTTGGAAACATCACCACTGTTTATGGACATAAGCAGAATCTTGGCAACCTCATCTCTCAAAGGTCCTGCTTTCATGTAGACCATGGGGTCTGTGGTCTTGATGGGGCCTCAAAACTGCAGCTTTTGTGGCTTTGTGATGCCTCAGAAGCATCAATAATTTCCTAACCCTATATCTCTAGCCCTAGTCTGATTCCTGATCTAACCACAGAGCTATTCGCACTTCTTGTTTGATAGCTATTTGGTTATTTTATGGCCGTAGCTTACCTAACATGATTAAAGCCGGGCTCCTAGTTTGTTATTTTGGGTGTGTATGTATACACATAGAGCCTTGCGTATATGTAATATATATGATACGTCATTCCTACCACTGTAGTGTTCATATGAGCAAACACTTGTTGAATTCTTGTTATGTACTAGCCACTTTGATTGCTGTTATCTGATTTATTCACCACTCACCTGTCAGTTTATTGTTCTGTAGTGGCTTACACATTGCTGTGATAGTTGAAGCTCTGCCACTGATACTTAAAATACCAGCTGGGTCAGCCACGGTGGATATGTTTTAATGGAGTTAATACACCAAGACAGAATAGGAAGAAGGACTTGGTGACCCACTTCTAAAACAGTTGGCCTACGGTAACTCATAAAGAACAGTCCAACATTGGCTGATCTAGTGCTGGAAGAGAAACCCCAATTACGACTGGGGAAAAGCGGCTTCCTCAAAGTGGAGGTGATATGAATGACATGTATGGAGCCATGCTTTGGGATGCTTATTTGCTTCAAATGAGAAGAGACAGTTGTAACGTTGACAAAAAATAAATCAGATTCACCTGTGTGGCCCATAGCAGACTGTAGGTAACCTTGAGAAGAATAGGATTTCCAGAATACTTTATTGTACTCACCCAGGACTTGGACGTGGGTCAAGAGGCAGTCGTGCAAACTGAACAAGAGACGACTGCGTGACAAAACCAGGAAAGGTGTGTGTGTCAGAGTTGCCTCTTCTCACCACACGGATTCAATGTGTGTGCCAGGCAAATAATCAGAGAAGCTAGATTATATGAAACATAATGGCGATTCTTGTTTGGATGGGGGCTCACTAACAACTCGCAATATGCAGATGACACAACCTTGGTTGCTGAAAATGGTGAGGACTCAAAGGTCTTGCTGACGAAGATCAAGGATTGGAGCCTTACGTGTGGATTCCAACTCAATGGAAAGAAGACCCCAATCCTCCGAACTGGACCAATTGTCATGATAAGTGGAGAAAAGATGGAAGTTGTCAAAGCTTGGCTTCACAGTCAAGGCCTATGGGAGCAGCAGTCCAGAGAGCAAATCACACATTGTATTGCGTAAATCTGCCGCCTAAGGCCTCTTTACAGCGTTGGAAGGAAGATGCTACTTTGGGGACTGACTCTAGTCGTGATATTTTCCATTGTCTTATATGTTCATGAAAGTTGGATGACTAAGGAAGACCAAAGGAGAAGTGATGCATTTGAATTATGGTGTTGGAGAAGACGATTGAAAGTGCCACCGACTGCCAAAACCCCACAAATCTATCAGGGTTGAAGCATGGCCAGAGTGCTTCTTAGAGGCCCATGCGGTAAAATGTCATGTCATGCACTTTGGACACGTTGTGAGGTGAGACCAGTGCCTGGAGAATGTCATGACGTTTGGTAAAATAGAGGGAGGGTGGAAAAGGGAAAGCCCCATTGAGAGGGATCGACACAGTAGATGCAGCAAAGGGCTTAGCTCTGCAGACAGCTGATGAGGATGACGCAGGACCAGATGGTGCTCTGCCCAGCCGAGTTGGCACTGACTCAAGGGCACCTACCAATACTAACAACTATCCCAGATATGATAAACCGAAGAGAAACGGTGTCACATCTATCATCAATGAGAACAGTTAGTATGATGATTATTCAGATGTACAGACCAATTGCTAATGCCAAAGATGAAGAAATTCAAGGCGTTTACTAATTTCTGCAGTTCAACATGTATATTAGGCATGAATTGAAATGAGAAAGTTGCAAACAAAGAGGAATAATGGATAGTTGGAAAATAAGGCCTTGGTGATAGAAATGCTGGAGATTGCATGGTAGAGTTGTTTGAAAAAATTGCTATAATTTATCAAGGGGCCAGGTGGGTAGAGGAGGAAGGGGTGGGGGGATGAGGCGTTGACACCAAGGGCTCAATAGAAAGTAAATGTCTAGAAAATAATGATCACAACATATGTCCAAAGGTGCTTGTTACAATTGATGGGTGGATTATAAGAACTGTAGGAGACCTCAATAAAGTGATTTAAAATTTTTTATGAGACTGATATCTTATTTAGTGTGGACACCTTTTTTTAAAAAAAAACAACTGATATAGCGACTTTATACACACAGATGGACTTGCTGAATGGAATAGACAGGAATTATGTCAACTACATCTGTGGAAAGAGATGACGGAGAATTACAGTAGCACAAGGGACTAACTGTGCAATAATCCATCAAATGCTCATATACAAAGTCAAGCTGAGGTTGTGGAAAATTAAAGCAAATCTACAAGAGGCAAAGTATGATCCTGAGTATATATGCCATCTGAGTTTTGAGAGCATCTCAAAAATAGATGTGACACATTGAACACTAATTACTAAAGATTCGTCGAGTCATTTGAATGACATGAAGGACATCGTACTTGAAGAAAGCAAAAGATCACTTAAGAGGCAAGAAAGAAATAGCAGATCCCACACCAGCCAGTGTGATCATGAGGTGTCAATAGGATCAAAGACCCAGAATAAAAAACATCAGTGTGAATGAGGGGGAGTGTGGAGGGGAGACCCAAAGTCCATTGGTAGGCAATTGGACACCCCCTTACAGAAGGGCTGTGAAGAGGAGATGAGCCAGTCAGGGTGCAACGTAGCACCCACAAAACGTACAACTCTCCTCTAGTTCTTAATGCTCCCAGAAGAAGAAACAAATCTATCTGAGCTGAGCCCTGGTGGTGTAAGTGGTTGAGTGTGGGACTGTGGCCCGCGGGCTTGGCGGTTCAAATCCAGTAGTGGCTCTCAGGAGCAGTGCTGGGTAGCTCCCACGACCACCAGAGGGCAGTGATGCCCCCCTAAAAAAAAAAACAAATCTATCTGAATGGAACAGACAGGAAGAAGTGCAAGCAGAAAGTTCCTTAGAAGCAAACTGGCCCGATTTTGCCCCACATATTTTGGTATGTTATCAGGAGGGACCAGTCCTTGCAGAGGGTCAGCTAAAAAGAGGACGACCCATAACGAGATGAACTGACATAATGGCTGCAAAAATGAGCTCCAACATCACAATCATTGTGATGTTTGGGCAATGTTTCATTCTGTTATACATCGGGTCACTATGAGTAGAAGTGACTTGTGGGCATTTAATCACATCTGATTCTGCCTTATCTATGCTTATGTCATAGCTATATGGGTGTGCATGCGCAGGGAATAGGTGCCTTGATTACCTCAGATATACTGTGCTTTTGATGTTTCAACAGTCTCAAACTTTGCAAGAAAGCACTTTGAAGATAACAGTAGTCTTATCATCAAACCCCTCTCTTTCTTCTGCATCCTCTAGTTGTCCTATAAACTTCTGCCTTATAGACTACAAAAGGGGGAGCAATGCTCACAGCTTTCTTTGGGAACAGTGTTGGAATTTCATCCCCTATATCAGTAGGTATAGTTTCATTTGTCAAGAGGGATTCATTTTTTATATTAATGAAAGCATGTCAGGAACCTTCATAGTTGTATCTTAAACCTAATCACGTTGAGATATAAAGGTCAGATTAGACATAGACAAGCAGGTGTAAGTAGGGAAAAGTTACCATGTGAAGGTCCCCAAGGGTTGGAGGGACGCTTGTGCTAGGGAAACTGAGGCACATATCCTCTCCAAAACCTAGAGAGATGGCGTAGTGGTTGTGCATGGGACTGTGGCCCACTGGGATGGAGGGTCAAGTCCAGCTCCATGGATCAAAGGCTGGGCCTCCTACTCCCACCACCTGAGGGCAGTGACGCCCCCCCCCCCAAAAAAAAAACCTAGAGAGAGAGAGAGAGAGAGAGAGAGAGAGAGAGAGAGAGTCTTCCCCTAGGGTAGGTGTCCTGAACTTGCCCTTTTGGCCTCCTCAACTGTGAGAAAATAAGTTTCTGTTTATTAGACATCCCGTCATCCCAAGTTTTGAAAAGTGTTGGTCCTGCCTAAGGATCATCTGAGATCCTTCTTAAAAAGAGTGCTTCTTTGACCCTCTCCTCTGAAACTTTCTGGGGATATGGCCCAGGAATGCATATTTTTAACAAGTTCCTCAGGTTATTCTTAAGTGCACTGTGGTTTGAGAACCACTGCCCGAATCCCTTTTTCTCCTTTGGCAATTTATCTAAAATATTTATGGAAGAGATCGTTCCAAGGAGCCCAGAAAAGAGGGAGCTGACTCATGGGCATTCCTTTCCATACGAAAGTTGCTCCAAGAGCCAAGTAGACCTGGTGTAGCCACATTTAGCACCCATGCACATCTTGCTGAGCTGTACCATCGGCTCCTCCTTGAACTTTCTAAAACTATAATTGCTACTTAAAAAAATTCTCAGGGTTTTCATCTTCTTGGTCTAACCACAAAGTTCAGTGGAGGATGATGAAGTTTACATATGATGGCAGGGTGACTCACCATCCCAGGGGTTTTCTCAGATTTTTCAGACGTAGAAAGTCCTGGGGAAAGCAGGGTGAGTTGGTCATTCTAGCATATGTCTCTCACAAAACAGTGTATGGGTTGAAACTAAAGGCTCCAAGAGGTAACATATTTGCGTTTTACATAGGTTATAAAGTGTGTCGTTGGCTACCTCCGACTCATGGCCACTCATGCACAAATGGCTTACACCATTGGTAGGCTTCTCACTGGGTCTCCCCATGAAAAGCAAGAGCCCCACTCATCCAGGTAGGAAAGACCTGGGAATGAAAGGTGTTAGGGGATTACTCAGATTTATGGAGCCAGGTTGGGGTCACTTCTAGATAGACTAGAATGAGGATGTGTATTCTGGTGTGACAGTCCATGTTTCCTGATGTGATTTCCTGCTCCCCAGAAGACATAGCCTCCTCTCATAGCCATTCCTCTCTCCTTCCTGTGTCCCTGCCCTCCTTCACTGTAGCGTAGGCCACAGCCATTCAAAATAAAGAGGATAATTTGGAATATGGTGGCAATTGCACAGCTCAACAAAACCCAAACCCATTGGGCTGTGATCCACAAGGTCAGTAATTTCAAGACCACCAGCTGCTCTGAGGGATAGAGGAGGCTTTCAACTCCCATAAGGAGTTAGTCTTGGAGGAACCCAGTCCCACAGGGTCCCTGTCCTCCCCTGCTCTGTCCTACAGGGTGGCTATGCATTGGCAGTGACTCAATGACAGTGGGTTTTGGTTTTGTTGCTTCTAAGGACCTCTGGTGGCACAGCAACTAAGCACTCAGCTGCTAACCACAGATTGGTGGGTCAAACCAATGGGAGAAAGACGAGGCAGTGTAATTCTGTAAAGCCTTGGAGACCTATAGGAAATTCTTCCTCAGTCCTCTGTGGTTGATCTGAGTTGGAATCTACTCAACAGTAGTGGATTTTTTAAAAAGCAGTTTTGTTAGCACTTTGCTCCAATGTCACACAATTCAACAATTTAATCATATCCAAAAGAGTTGTGCAATTGCCACCATATTCAATTCCAGAACATTTTCTTCTCCCTTGTACTCATTCATGTCATTTCCCCCCTAATTGTTTCAAAAGGATACACAAAAATACATTCTCCAATTCTACAACTTTTATTTCTTTAATTTAGTGCCACTGATCATACTCTTTGTGTTGTACAACCATTGTTGTTATCCTTTTCCAAATTATCCATCACCATTGACATAAACTCAAGGCTCCCTAGGCAATCACTTTTTCCCCTTCATTCATGGTATCCATGGGTCAAATTTGGTTTCTTTTTTCTTAATATCGTATTCCCATATCATATATTTCCATGGTTAAATCGCTTTAAAAATGATTTGTATATACATCAAAACAATCAGTTCTCATGCTCCCCCCCCCACATTCATTGTTTGCTCCCTAATTCCGCAACCCCCCCCCACCGTGAATTTGGATTATATGTATTGGCATTTCCTGTGACCACCTATTCTTTCCTGAAATCAGAACTGCCCTGTGCAAGCCTTAATTATGTGTGCAGTTGGGTGTTTTCTTCTTGGAAGTGGTTTCATTCTTGCTCCCAGGAGAAATAGAGCAGCGAAGCTTCTCAGAATAAAACATGTTTAGGGTGTGTGTTTGGTCATGGCAATGGCCGGGGACTGCCCCACAGAGCAGGATGGTAGAGACCTGCCATTGCTGGATGACCTCTGTTTGGCAAACAATTTACCACACTTTACGTCAATTTGTTCTCGAGGCAACTCCAAGAGTAGGACTAGTTCTCCATACTTGACGCCTCCCTAAGCTCATTCTCCCAAATGGACACAGCCTGTGGATGGCAGCGTCAAACCAACTTTCTAGATTTGTCTTCAATGTATTTCTTCCCCATAAATGAGCCAGACACTTTGGTATTTAAGCCTCTAAAGGATAATGGAAAAGTGGAAATTCTAGAAATATTTTGCTAATCTGATTATGGAACTAGCCACTCTGGAAATACAAGCAAAATAATTATCTTTCGGGACCTGCATTACTTAGGTTTTCCTGCTGTAGAGAGAAGTTAACTCCTGCCTGCTCAGCTTTCCTCATTTTCTTGCATAGAGAATGACACCGCCACCGCTACTGCCTGCTCTAATGTTTAAAAGCTCTGCTTTCCAAACCAATGAAGCTAGTAAAAGCTTTTGTATTACCCCCATGAAAGTGTTTTTAACTTATTCCCATGTTTTCAAATATCAGGTTTGATAACATTGCAAAATTTAAAATGAACTTTCCAGATGATTTTTAATCTGCTAAAACTTTACTTGTTAAAAGGAAATAGAGGAAAGAACTAGGAGGCAAATGGCATATATATATATATATATATATATATATATATATATATATATATATATATATCACTGCCCTGGTGGGAGTAGGAAGCTCAGCCTTGCTCCTGGAGAGCTGCTGCTGGATTTGAACCCTCAACCCTGTGGACCGCAATCTGCACACAACCACTGTGCCACCAGGGCTCAGCCATGAATATATCTACATATGGTGATGGGGAAATAGACCTATGGACATGTATTTATAAGTTTGGTATTAAGGTAGCAGATAGATATTGGGCCTCTACTCAAGCACTCCTTCAATGCAAGCACACTTTGTTCTATTAACCTGGCAGTCCATGCTGCTCACCTTTCCGACATGATTGTGAGGACAAAGCGGGAACAAACGCAAACATGGTGAAGAAAGCTGACGGTGCCCATCTCTCTAAAGACAGAGCACCCGGGGTCTTAGAGATTTGAAGAGGAACTACTCGCTGTCTAGCTGAAAAGCAACAAAGCCCATACGGAAGACACACAACAGAAAAGTTTGTGAGAGGAGAAATTGGTCAATGTAAGACATGAAAAAAATGATAAATTATCAAGGGTTTGTGAGGGAGGGTGAGGGAGGGAGGGGAAAAATGAGAAACTGATACCAAGGGCTCGAGTAGAAAGAAAATGTTTTGAGAATGATGATGGTAACAAATGTACAAATGCGCTTGACACAATGGATGTATTTATGGATTGTGATAACAGTTGTAAGAGTCCCCAATAAAATGATTAAAAGTTAGTTTAATTTTTTTTTTTTTTTTTTTGCATCACTGCTCTCGGTGGTGGGAGTAGGAGGCCCAGCCCCACTGCTGGAATTGAACCTCTGTCCCAGTGGGCCGCAGTCCCGCGCACAACCACTACGCCACCGGGGCTCAGCCTAAAAGTTAGTTTAATTACATAAAATCTTATATTTAGCATCTCTCTTTACTTATACAGGGCTATTGTATGTCAATTTGTGCACGGGCCCAACCACTGCAAAAAAAAATTTTTTTTAAATCACTTTATTTGTTTGTTTTTTGTTTTTTGGTCATCACTGCCCTTTGGTGGTGGGAGTAGGCGGCCCAGCCTTGCTGTTGGATTTGAACGTCCAACCCAGTGGGCCGCAGTCCCGCGCACAACCACCACGCCACCGGGGCTCAGCCCTGTTTTTCTTTTAAATGACATTTGCCTCATAGTTTGTAGGAGCCCTGCTGGTCTAGTGGTTGTGCTGTGGGCTGGAATCTGGATAGTGGCAGTTTGAAACCACCAGCACCTTCTCCGGAGAAAGGCTGGGCTTTGTGCTCCCACAAACAGTCTCAGAAACCCACAGGGGGTTGCTGAGAGTCAGCCTTGACGCGATGGGAAAGGAACAACTGAGGGGTGAAAATTCTGCCCCCTAATCATGTGGCCTTCCTTAGGGCCCATTTTAACTTGTTCTAGTGTTAATATTTTCTGCTTAATTTTCAGTTGAGGTTTTTATTGTTAGTTTTTTTTGAAGACATTTTTTCCCCTGGATGTGAAGTCCAGGATAGGTAAAGCTATAGAGACAGTAACTGGATTAGTGGTTCCTTGAAGGTAGGGCAGGGAAGGCTAGGGGGAAATGGGGAGCTCGTAACAATGAGTACAAGAATGAAGAAAATGTTCTAAAGTCATGTGGTGATGATTGTGCGACTCTTCTTGATGCCAATGAACTATTCAATGGTATGATATGCGAATTGTATGCCAATAAAACTGTTAAAAATTTAACAACTGACCATGAATTACATTTGGGGCTATCGCCTTCTTGTCTTTTCCCTGCAATTAAAAAGTATATAGTATATTTGTAATAAAATTTAAGATTTTGTATCATTTATCCATCCCCCTACACACAAAGAGCTCACTTTCAAAATTCCAGAACAAAGGTATTTAGGCAATATAGAATGTGTTGGGAAGAATAACTGATTTGAGCCATTTTTGTTTTTTAACAGCTTTATTGAGGTATAATTTACATACCATAAAATTGACCCATTTTAAGTGTACAGTTTGATGAGTTTAGTAAATTTATACAGTTGTGCAACCATCACTACAGCCCAGTTTTAGAACACTTCCATCACACCAAAAGGCTCCCTGGTGCCCACTTACAGTCAGTACCCACTCCCACCCCCAGTCTCAGGCAAACCACACTGATCTGCTTTCTATCTCTCTAGATTTGCCTCTTCTGGAAATACTATCCAAACAGGCTCATGCCACAATCTCGGGTGCCTGACGGCTGCCTTCACTTAGAAAAATTGTTTTGCGACTCATCCATATTGTTGCAGGTAGCAGGATCTTATTCCATGTTGCTGCGGATTCACACTTCATTGCCAGACTATGTTGTATTTTGCTTGTCCATGCACCAGTTGATGGACATTTGCATGGTTTCCCTGTTTGGGCTATCATGAATAATGCTGCTATGAACTTTCACGCACAAACCTTTGTGTGGGCAAACGGTTTCAGTCTCCTGGACAATTGAATGCCTATGTGTGGCACGGTTGGGTTACATGGCAAGTGTATGTTTAACTTTTGGATAAACTGGTGAACTCTTTTCCCAGAGTGGCTGTATCACTTTACGTTCGCACCAGGAGTGCAGGCGAGTTCCAGTCTCTCTGCGTCTTTATTCACCGCCCTGGTTACCAGCCTTTTGGGGATAGACATTCTGGAGTGTGTGCAGTGCTACCAAAGCTTTAGTTGGGCTTCCCTAATATGAAAGGATGCTATTCATCTTTTTGTGTGGTTGCTTTTCACATGTTTGTACTTTTTGGTGAAGTGGTCATTCAAGTCATTAAAGAAATTGAGCGATTTCCCTTTCTGACATTGAGTTTTAAAAGTGCCTTACATATTCTAGATGTGGTTCTTTGTTAGATGTTTGCTTTCAGATTCCCACTAGTTTGTGACCTATTTTCTTTTTTCTGAAGAGTACACTTATAAATTTTGGTAGAGTCCAATTGATCATTTTCAAATATAGATTGTGCTTTTGGCACCATATCTAAGAAATTTTTGAGCAATCAAGCTACGTTTTTATTGCAAGAGCTTCTTTTTCTCTCCTTTGTTTAAGAGGGAGTTTTCTTAAGAAAAAGGGGGAACAGTCATAACAATTAGATATAAGCTGACAGCTCTCAAGTCTTTGGCATGTTCACCTCTTGTGGGATGAGATAAGACAAATGTTAGTGCTGTGAAGAAGTTTGACGATGTGACCAAGCCCCTTTATTTTTCAAAGGTTGAAAATCCTTAGGCTCAAAGATGGTCAAGGATTCCTGCAGTACCATCACCTTAGGCTTCTATAGCTTAGAGTTAGAATTTACAAGGTGCTTCTTAAGTATCTCACCTCGTTGGTACAGAAACGCAACACTGTGCACTGGCTTCTTAGGGTTAACAAGGAAATCAAATTTGGGGAGTCATTTCCCCCTTCCCTGCTCCACTGGCATAACCTTCCATCCTCCTTCTCTAGTTTAGATGTTTTCTTTTTTTTCTCCAAGATTACTAATCATTGGAGTTTCAAGCCTTTCTTCACCATGCCCTTGTCCCTTTGCATGACTCAATGCCTCATTTGGTTGAAACTCATCCTTCCGTGTTTGGCTTCTAGGAATAGATACTTGGAGAGTGGAGCAGAAGTGGGAGGTACTGCGATAGTACTTTTTTTGAGTACTTGCATGTGTGAAAATGACTTTATTCTGCCCTCACATCTGTTTAATGCTCTTTTTTTCTGGATATAATTCTACTCTCTTCCCCCCTTCTGATCTTGACCACCAACTTTTGACATCTTGATGCTTGTTGAGAAGTTTGACTCTGATTTCATAGAATTGTACAAAGTGATCCCTCCAGCCCTCCACCTTGTCCTATGGAAGTTTTAGAGATCATCTCTTTATCGATGGCCTTACATTTCAGTGATATTCCTGGATATGGGTCTTTTTTCTTATTCACTTTATCTGCGATTTGGAGTATCTTTTTGCCTTTTAGTTCTGGAGAATCTTATTTAACCCCCCACCCCCCAATAATTTCCTCTCTGTGTTTTTTTTCTCTTCCAACTTCATGAAACTTTTATTATTTGTATTCTAACCCTTTGAGTTCTACCAGGATTTTCTTATCTTTTCCACTTCTATTTTATTGTCATTCAGACCTAATTTATGGGAGATTCCTCTAACCTCCTCTTTTGATCTTTTTGAATGATGTTATTTTGATGATCAATTTTCATTTCTAAGATCTCTTTCTTGTTTTCAAGGAGGCTTTTAAAACAGACATTGCCATTTTGTTTTATGGATGATAAATCTTCTTATCTCCCTGAGGATATTATCTCTTTGCCTCTTCTCCTTCCAAATTCCTTCCTCCTGTCCAGTTTGTTTTTGATGATAGCTCCTGTAAGACAGATTTCTTAAAAGGACCAGTGATCCTTGGCCTTCTGCTCGAGGGCTAGGGAAAGCTGTGTACGTTCCACCGTCTGTTAGTTTGTGAGACTGTGGGGGCTGACACGTTATTGTGATGCTGGAATCTGTGCAGCAGGGATCTCAAATACCAGCAGGATCACCTTTGGCCAACAGGGCCCAGTGGAAATCCCAGATTAAGGCGGACAAGGAACAGAGGCCTGGTAATCCACTTCCCCAAATCAGCCAATGAAAATGCTCTGGATCGTGACAGAATATTGTCTGATACCGATCGAAAGTCACTCAAAATAAGTCATCAAAATGTTTCCATTTGTCTGTGGTTAGCTATGTGTTGGAGTGGACTCTGTGGCAACTGATGAAACAGTGTCATCATGTGGAGATATTCCTTCCTTCTGGAGATATTCCTTTTCTTCAGAGAAAGGCCGTCCAGCTTTCTGATTCAGAATTCTGGCGATGTGGATGTGGGCTCCTCACTGCAAGGTCGGCAGTTTGAAATCTCCAGATGCTCCTGGGGAGCGGAGCTGGGTCTTCCATCCACTGAAGGTTACACGGTCTTGCAATCTGACAGGGGAGGTTCTACCCCATGCCATGGGGTCACGATGCATCAGCATGGGCTGGATGCAGTGAGTTAGAGGATGCAGATGTATATTCTGTTGCTTGTATTTTGGAGACCATGTACTAAAAGGCTGGGTAGTCTCCTGCTGCATATGCAGAGCAAGTATTCATTGCGGCATCCCCCTACTTTTCTCTACCTCACTGCCAT
The DNA here is from genome assembly GCA_004026705.1 of Nesogale talazaci. Lineage (NCBI taxonomy): Eukaryota > Metazoa > Chordata > Mammalia > Afrosoricida > Tenrecidae > Nesogale > Nesogale talazaci. The sequence continues at coordinate 116,081 of PVJH01004129.1, read as the reverse complement.
CCCCTGACAACCCAACACGCCTGAATTCTTTGGTGGAAATTCTTCAGAAAATAAAAAATCAAACCTGAGCATCTCTCTGAACCAGTGTCTTTGAGTTGTAGGGGGAAGCTGGCTGTGTCAACGTAACACTCTTCGGAATACACCGGCATTTGCATTTAATGTTAGGGGAGGTCAGTCCATGCGCATGATTATTTTGTTGCCGTCTAAATTTTATTTATTTTGTTGTTTTGATTGGGAATATACACAGCAAATCATACACCAATTCAACCATTTTTAACACTTTAGGGACACTATCTCATTCTGTCCATTGTGCCACCAGTCTGATCCTTTTTGGCCAGCACCATTAACTCACTGCCCCCTAAGGTCCCCCCATCTCAGCTTCTGAGTTCTGTTGTCAAGTTGACCTCATACAGTTCGTAAAAAAATCATAATACTCAAAGCAGACCTTTTAAACTAGTTAAGCTAAACTTTTGTTTGTTTTTACGATAACTTCAGGGACTATTTATGGTTTAAGGTTTAAAGATGATCTCCGGGCAATCGTTTCAGGGACTCACCCACTCTCTATGGCCACAGGAATTCTGGCGTCTTGGGATTAGAACTTCTCTTCTTCATTTGGCCTCTTTTGATCCAGATCCTTTACGTAATCTTTGACAAAATTGCTCAATAATGGGAGTGAGGCATCATCCAGTTCTGGTCTCATGGCAAACAAGGCAGCTGTTACTGGAGGTAATGTAGTTTACCCATTCCATACCCTCCGTCTGTTCCAGACTTGCCTTCTTCCTTTGTGCCTCTAGGTGATTAGAGACCAAGAGGGTGGCTGCTTGCAAGTGTAAGACCCCAGGCCTATGCAGTGAACCAGGAGGTGCACTAGAAGCACTGAGCATCTGATTAGGCCATTGAGCTGGAAAGTCCCATGACACCGTGATCCTAAACCTTCAAACTAAGAAACCAAATTGCAAGAGGTGTTTGGTTGTATATAAACAGGCTCCACAGATACTTTCGTTGTTGTTGTCAATAAACTTATATCTACTTACTGACAGCAATGATAAGAATCAGTGGTACAACAATACTTTCAGTTGATGGGATTTTTCCATCACCGTCAACCCCTCTTTTCCCTTTTCCCTTCCACCCTCGTTAATCACTCATAAATAAATGTTGGTCTCTTTAAAAAAATTAAAAACATTTTATTGAGGGCTCTTACAGCTCTTATCACAATCCATTCAGCCCTCCATTGTGTCAAGCATATTTGTACATTTGTTACCATCATCATTTGAAAAACATTTGCTTTCTACTTGAGCCTTTGGTATCAGTTCCTCATTTCCCCCCTCCCTTCTTGCTCCCCCTTTCCTTGATAATTAATAAATTATTATTATGTTGTCATTTCTTACACTGTCCGATGTCTCCCTTCACCCACGTCCCTATTGTCTGTCCCCCAGGGAGGGAGGTTATATGTAGATCCTTGTAATTCAGGTCCTCCTTTCTACCTCACTTTGCTTCCACCCTCCCAGTATTGACACTCTCACCACGATCTTTTTTTTTCAATTTAAATTAAAAAAAAAATGTTGGTCTCATGTGAGATTTGTCCTGTTGAAATGACCTCTTTCGCCCCGCATGTCTTCAGCTCCATACATATTGCAATATGCATCGTCACGTCATTTCTCCTATCAGGCGCAGTACCGTTTTGTTGTATGGATGGACCCCAATTGGTCCTCATTTTAATTTTCCTTAATTTCCTCGGCCAGTCTCAGAGATCTATTTTAAATATGAAATTAAAAAAAATCACAAAGTCTTCCAAGTCTGTAGAATGGACTCGATCCAGATATATTTTTAAGTGACTTAATACGATGCCCCGAATAGCTCGGCGATGTTTCTCATGGAACGAATACTCTGGCACTGTTGTGCCTCTAGCGCCGTGTGCAGGGTCTGGGTTGTGTTAGGCTTTCGGAGCGCGTCCTGCTAAATGGAAACAAACTTCGGATCCCACTGCCGGTGCTCTTCCAGGGCACCATCACCCTGCCTGCGTTGGGCACAGGTCACAAGAGCCCACCCACAGCCAAATCAGAGCATCCCAGGCCTCCTAACTCAAAGCCAGTACTTTGCACACCGGCCCTGGTTCCTGCAAGTTACTCCTTAGCAGTTAGAGGACAAAGTGGAGGCCAGTGAGAATGGAAAGTGATAAAGGCCCAGAAGTCAAAACAAACCTTTTAAAATCCAGAGAAATATCTCTGCCTGGGGCAAACCTTCCCACTCTCCTTTCAAGCTTTGTGCAAGAAAGCAGAATTGGCAGGTGAGGCCTTCAGCCCAGATGGGCACATTTATGGAGGGGCAGCAGGAATGTTATCAAGCTTATTTATGTTTTCCCAGTGGAAGGGCCATATCTCAGTGATAGGAATATGAGCACAAAAGTCGGGTGGTTTATCTGCCACGTCTGATCCATGTGGAGTTTAAGTAATAAAGTTTATTAGTGTCCCTAATTTAATATGACACATTTCCAGTGCAAATTACTCTGAGATCATCATGTTCATAAAATATGACAGAAATCTTTTAAGTGTGAGCATAAGTTCTGAATTAATTTAATAACCCAGTCTGGAAAAAGGCATGTGCTTTAAAACATAGCATTTATGCAGGGGGTGCCTACATTTCTCCCCACCCCCCTGCCCCCCCACTTCCCACTTTTTTTGAAAAGTCCTTCATCGTGTCTGAAAACCGCTGGCTTCTTCTCAGAACTCAGGGTGTTCCTTTTCCAAGGGGAATGTCTTGGTGGTGGCCTGCCCTTCAGTAACTTGGGGCCCTCAAACCCATCTGGCATTAGTTTGTCACGGTGCCCGATCCAAGGGGAGACACGGACTGATAGGAGCATGGTGCTTAGCCGTTGTGATTTACTGTCCCTTCGAGGGGCCAGTAGGCAGGTGGGAGCTGGAGAGTGACGCGGCCACTTTGGAGGCCCCTGGTTGCAGGGGGCATAACACAACCTCCCTCCAACTTTCCAGATGGGAAGAAAATTACAGCAGCAGGAAACATGCCCCAACTGTCAAAGGCACATGAAATCACTGTGTAAATTGTGAAACATAAGTCATGCTTCTATTTATCCTGTGGCAGTGTAAAAAAAATAAATCACAAAATTTCATCTAGATAGAAAATCAGAAGAAAAACTATGAGTGCTTTAGTGTAACTCAATCAATGTGACATCCGGCCTTCCATCTTGTGGCCAGATTCATGAGCACGGTGTCAAAGAAACCCCACACCACCCCTGGCCGAATGTGGAGGGCCTGGTTGGACTCCTTGCTCCTTCACCAACTCATTTCCTGGGCAACCTTATCGTGTGTGTGTGTGTGTGTGTGTGTGTGTGTGTGTGTGTGTCCCCGCCTTGCTTGGTACTGCTTCCGCCTGCCTGGTGTAGTCCTTTGTTTTGTTCTCTATTGCAGAATTCAAGAGAGATTGAAAGGGCAACTTGAGTGCCGGTGATAAGACCTTTTTCCCCCTACCCCCCACAACCTTGCATTTTTGCCACGAAGACGTGGCGACATGCCATAAGTGGACTTCCTCCTGTGGCTCTCACACATCACTTATCACCACCTAAAGGTGCCACCCACCGTATGATGTCTATCTTAGGCACTCCCCATCACCTCCACACACTGTAAACAGTGAGAACTCAAACTGGGCCTTAGCAAGGGACTTTAGCACTTTTACGGACAGGACAGACAGCAGCAACCTTTTCCATAAGGAGAAGCTGGGGGAAGTATTTTCATGGCCGAGGAAACTAGACTTGTCACTCTCTTCCTGCAACACACACCTGAAGGGACAGAATCCGTTCCCCCTTGGTGGATTTGTCTATATGAATCCCCTGCCTGAATCGGCGGTCTCCCTCTTACAAAGGCGTTGTTCCCTGCAGAGCGCTGCTCTGGTCTCATCTCCGCCATAAAGCGTTCTGGGAATAGATAGCCAACAACGATGTCTTTCTTTATTGGTCTCCTGTTGCATTTATTACCTGAAACATACGTTGGCACTCCATGATAGTCAAGCTAGCTAGCTTGCACAGGCCATGGGTTGTCTTGGTTTGTTCTCTAATTGTTTCCTCTGGGCAAGTCTTGTCTGACTAGCCAGACTATAAATGCCAGCACCCTCTCCAGGGTCCCACAGTGTTGGGGAGGAAGTTTCTCAAGGATTTGTACCTATTTCAGTCAGGGGAGGAAAAAAATCAGTCTGGTTTGGGGGATGTGCGTCGTTGGTGGGAAGGCACCAACCTTCCTGAAGAACCTTCAGGTGCCCTTTCGGCCTGGAAGGCTGGGGACCCTGCAGAAGGACACGAGTCCAGTCTGGCTTTCTCTCCTTCCCTGTGTGAAGTCTACACTGGAGAGAAGTTGGCTGCCTTCATTCTGCTCTTTTCAGATACTGACCTCAGTGCTTTCTCCTGGCCTTGCCCACCAGCGATATCTCCTGAGCCTCCCGTTTCCTTGTGGTGTGATGGATTAGGTGCTGGGCTGTGAACCATCAGGTCAACGGTTCAGAACCACCAGCTGCTCAGTGGGGACAAGGAGGAGACTTGCTACTCCTTCGAGGGTTCATCTCAGAGGGTTGCTATGAGTTGAAATCAACTCTTTGGCAGGGGGTTGGCTTTGGCATATGTAAATCAATGTTTTCCATAGTGGGAATACCATTTCCCTGGTGATGGTCATGGGGGAGAGCCGGGGGGGGGGGAGGGGGGCGGGCGCGCGCTGGACTGCTCCAGGGAGCCTGCAAGAGCAGACACTTACAATTTGTATTGGGTTACTATAGTACAAAACGTTTTCATGATGAGGGTGGCCCTGAGTACTTTTCTAGCTCAAAGGGTGGTATAGGCTAAAAGTTTTGGGAACCTATGATTTAGATCAGTGGCTATCAACCTTCCTGATGCCACAACCCTTTAATACGGTTCCTCAGGTTGTGGTGTCCCCCCCCCCCCAATCATCACATCATCATCATTATTATTATTATTTTGGTTTTGGAGGCATCACTGCCCTCTAGTGGTGGGAGTAGGAGGCCCAGCCTTGCTGCTGGATTTGAACCTCCAACCCAGTGGGCCACAGTCCTGCGCACAACCACTACGCCACTGGAGCTCACCCCCCCATCACATTATTTTTGTTGCTATTTCATAACTCATTTTGCGACTGCTCTGAATTGGGTGATCCCTGTGAAAGGGTCGTTCAACCCTTAGAGGGGTTGTGACCCACAGGTTGAGAACCGCTGGTCTAGATCCTTGATGAAGATGGCCTGGACACGGCATATGGTTTGCTATCATACATAAAGTTGTTTTAACTCAGAGTTGACTTGACAATACCTCACAACAGCTAACATTTCTTCTTCAAAAATACCTTTGACATCTATGTGTTCTAGGACGTGTCGCTCCTTCTCTCACCTGCAATCTTCCTTTGCCTCCCCCAGACCCACTGCCATCTTATTCCCTCGAGTCCATGCCGCTGATCACTTTTCTAGTGATTGTATTTTTTGCGTGAACGTCCTTGGATTCATTTTCTATTGCAAGTGTCACAAATTGCCATGGCCACAGTGGCTTTATACAACACATCTATGATCGGATAGTTCTTCAGGTCAGATGTTCAATACGAGTCTCACTGTGCTAGAAGCCAGGTGTTTCAGGACTGTGCTTATTCTGGTGACCTCAGGGGGGAATCGGAGACCTCACTTTCTCTGCCTTTAGAAGCTTCCTACATTGCTTGGCTTGTGGCCTCCTCCCTCTCTACCTTCTCCAGCACATCTTTTTGACCCTTCTCCCATAGTTCTTTCTCTTTGACTCAAGCCGGAGCTTCTTCCCCACTGTGAAGGATTTGTGTGATTACTTGGGGCCCACCTGGATCATCCAGATGAATCTCTTCCATTCAAGGTCCTTACTTTTAACCACAGCCACAGTCTTCATTCATTTTTGCCAAGTAATAGTGCATATGCCCAAGGGCTAGAGATTAGGATGTGGACATCTTTGGGGGTGGCACAATTCTGCCCACCACATCCTTATATATGAAAATCACCTGGAGTAGCGGTTCTCAACCTTCCTCATGCTGCGATCCTTTCATGCAGCTCCTCATGCTGTGGTGAACCCCCCAACCATAAAATTATTTCCCTTGCTACTTCATAACTGTCATTTTGCTACTATTATGAACCGGGTGACCCCAGAGGGGTCGAGGTCCACAGGTTGAGAACCACTGACCTAGAGGCTGTTTTCAATTAAATGCCAGTCGCTGTTCAGGGAGCTGGGGCTTCAGAGGGATGAGAGACACAGCCTCTGCGCTTATGAAGTGTCTGGTAAGTAAGACAGACACGTAGGCAATTACTGTCCAATTCGACATGTGTGATCAGAGAAATGAGTGTCAAGAGTAATCGGCTCCGAGGAAAGATAAGGGGGCTCATGATCAGAAGTGGTCAGGGAAGACCTCTCCCAGGACGTGGCGATTGAGTAGGTGGAGATGAAGGGGAGAGCAGGGTCCCAGGGCTACTCCTGCAGGTGGCCTGCACTGGGAACTAGCATGTGCTTCAGAGGGAAAGGTGCTTTCTGAATGCTGTAGCAATCGGCTTGGGGAAGGGAGGGAGTAGGGAGAAATGAGTCTGGGAAGGTTGGCAGGAGTCACAACATAGAGGCCTTTTAGCTAAGCAGCATGGATCCTAGAGTTGTAGGCAATGGGGCAGCCTTTGAGGGTGGAGAGCCAAAATCATGCCAAGAAGATCATAAGAAAACCACAAGAGAGTACCACTGCACAAGATTAGGGAGAAAGACTGAAAAGCTTGGGGGGAGGGAAGGAATATTAGCACAGGAAGAATGTCAGGTAACACAAAGAATGATCCCATGCATTGGGTCTGGCAAAGAGGGGAGAGACTCCGTGGCAAGGGGGTGGCAGAAATCAACCTGCGTGAGGGTTTGAGAGGTGAGGGCTTCTGGTAAAGCCCACATGGCTGTGACAGGGAGGACCACTATCTGGTGGTGGCTGGAGACGGTCCTGGATTGGGACGATTTAGTAGGTTGGATCTGTGTCGGCTCTAGCTTTGCAAGCCAGTCGTGTCCCCAGGATCTAGCGCAGTTAGTAGACAGTCAGGCACAGTCTACAGACTGGCTGGTTGACGCACGCAGGTCTCCTGGAGGAGGGAAGAAGGGACACTGTGGATCTGCTCCTTGAGGATCCCTCACCATCCAGGGGAGTTCTGGGAAGTCTGCTGAAGTCACGAGCCCCGTTCCCCATCACATGCTTTCCTGAAGCTTGGGAGGCCGAGGGCCAGCATGTCAGCACTTCAGTCACACCCCATAACACAGAGCCTGATTGTACTTTCAGGCCGATGTCAACATTTCGTTACCTTGCTGAGAAGTACAGCTTGAAGACGACATTCATTTACATTTGCTTGCATTCAAATAATGCATTCCAGATCAGAGCCAGAAACTTCTCTGCGGTAGAGGCTGGTGTTTCCCCGAATGGAAAAAACAAAACAAAACAAAAATAGAAAATGCTTCTTGTATCTAGGATATACAAACATGTTGTATTTGCTTCCTGGGCACCATTTGGCAGAAATTCCACTGCCTCATCAGGTAGAGTGATCCCTATTGATTGATTGATTGATTGATCTATCCCATTTTTAACCAAGGAGCCAAGACTGAAGGGAACATCCCACCACCCTCACCCTCTCCACTGGTTGTCACCATCAGGTGGTGAATGGTGCTTGCATTGTTGGCATGGCGATGGGCTCCCGTTTTAAAAGTCTCTTCTGCAGGTTCAGATGGTTCCCCAGGGAAAGCTGGAACATGCATCTAGCCCAGAGGTTGGGGAGCAAGGAGTCCTTGGGCACTAAGGCTTTTGGCACTAGTCATAGGCAGGTCCACTGAGCTCATTTGCTGAGTGAGATACAACTGTGCCTCCAGGAGTCTGGATGAACCCTCTTGGGAAGGTGTGTGTTTGCTTTAGTTTCCCTTCCTAAGGATTTGGTGGAGAAGCAGCTCATGGGAGTGCTGTTTCCTGTGCCTACCTCTCTCCCTACAACATCCTACCCTACCCTTTGCTACCATGATTCTCACCCCCCGCCCCCCCTGCCACTGGAATAGTCTATGCATGGTCTTATCCCTTCTCAGCTTTCTTACTGCTCTCTGGCTTCTTCCCTTGTGGTCCCTGTTCTAGCTTTACAGTTTATTTTCATCATTTTCTGCAGGCACCTGTCTCCATCCCTGGGCCGGGGCTCCTCATCGCACAGCTCTGGGCCATAATTAGCATTGTGTTCCAGACCTAGCAAGCACTAGGTAGCTATTTACCGAATAAACAAATGGATGTATGCATACCACCTGCTACTCCAGGAGCCCTGGTGATGTAGTGGGTGCGAGTCAGGCTGCTTCCTGCACGGTCAGCAGTCCAAGACCACCAGCTGCTGTGCCAGAGGGAGATGAAGCACTCTACCCCCGTATCGAGTCACAGTCTCAGAATCCCACAGGGGCAGTTCTGGCCGGTGCTCTCGGGCCACTCTGAGTTAGAGTGGACTCAGTGGCAGTGGGTTTGGGTTTTTCTTGAGCCTACTATTTATCCTTTGGAGTTTGCCTCACTTTCTACCACTTCTTACCCAATTTCTTCAAAGACCAGTGGTCTCAAATCCTTACTTATTATTTATTCAACCAAGATCTAATTGAGTGTCTGTATGGCACTTGGTGCCCTGAATAGATTCAACTCTATCTCTGTCCTCAAAGAAGCTGCAGAATAATTGAGACTACAATGAGGTTAATGAGTGATGAAGATACACAGAGATCGCTTCTGTTGAGGAGAAACAGTCACAGAATATTCATGGTTATTTTTAATAGTCTTTGAAATTTATTTTAGTGGTTTTACCATTTTGATGCTAAAACAAAATTTCCATGGAGCTTTATATAAAACTTCATATAAAATTTACCTTTTCATTGTAGCTTATATTAAATGTATTTTTTCTAAAAGATACAACTCAGAAAAAAATATGAAGGGAAGGGCTGAGCCCTAGTGGCGTAGTGGTTGAGTGTGGAACTGTGGCCCACTGGCTTGGCAGTTCAAATTCAGTAGCAGCTCTCCAGGAGCAAGGCTGGGTCTCTCATCCCCACCAGAGGGCAGTGATGTCCCCCCAAATATATATGAAGGGAAAATAAAATGATTAATCCACCCCACTGTTAACTTTGCTGTGGATAACTTTTTGGAATTTTTGTTTATTTGTTGGTTAGTTTCTACCTATTTATCATCTATGTATATCTTTCTTTAAAAAGCAAGTCTTAAATCATGTAAGTTTTAATTATTTTTTTCTGCCTTTGTTATGAACCGTTTCTTTAGTTATTCAATATGATGATTGTGGGCTATGAGAATCTGGTGACATTATAATGAAAATAAAATCACTTCCCCTGCTGCATTGCATGTAGACCATTTTCAATTTTCTTCATTTTCACTTGGCAGTTAGATTTTATGTCGACTTCATGGCATCTGAGGTGGGGTCCAACCTGTCAATTAAGTGGTAGCTTGATGCCACCCTGCCCCCTCTGGGAGTGCGGCCTTTTGTATAAGTGTGAGATTGGGCAGAGACATTCTTCTTCTGTCTTTCATCATCATCCTTGCTAGGAATCTCTATCTGCTTCCAGGCTCAGCCCCATGGGGACCGCTGAGCCTGGAGCCAACCTTTGAGCTCTCTGGGCCCTACCATGTTTTCATGACCTTGTAGCCCTGAGACTCTGCCCCTGCCAGCCTATGATGGCCCTGCATCCCACGTCACCTCTCTGTGACATCTGTCTGCAGCTACAGGAGTCTGGAGAGGGTCCCAGCTTGCATTAGACCCATGGACTTCAGCTGGACTGAGCTGGGACGACATCTTGAAAATTACACTACTCCTCCACAGTAAGTTTTCTTTTCATGCATCTATGAGGGTCACAGGCTTTATTTTTCTAGACAATCTAGGCTCATACATAGAATCAGTGAAAACAATGTTTGTACGGGTTTTTTTTGTCCACCCCCCCCCCTCCTGGTCATGTATTTATCTTTTTTTTATTGATTAAAAAAACCCTTTCGCATATTAAGGGCATCAATCTTCTGATTTTTGTGTTAAAAATACATTTTCTAGTTCTAATTTTGCCTTTTAACTTCGCTGAGTATCATTAGCCTTTTAAAGCCAGGGGGAAAATCTTTGGGGACCTTTTTTCCTGTCACACAAACAACCCTTTATTGGATACAATCTTATCAGCATTAGGCATAAAAATAGTCATGTAACCGGCAAGCTTAATGGAATTCTTTGGGGACTATTAATCTAATGCTCTCATCTTGAAAAATAAGGAAACAATGGCCAAAATATTTAAGCGACTCCAAAATTGCTATGGAAGTAATAGCAGAGACCAACTAAAACTCATATTCCAGGGCTCTCAGGTTAGTAGTCTTTGGACATTCTGTGCCATCTATTTGTAGAGCTCTTAATATTTCCCCCCCAGTGTTCTACCAGTGGGAACCTTGGTGGTGCAGTGGTTATGTATTGGGCTGGTAACAAGGCCAGTAGTTCAAAACCACAGCTGTTCTGTACCACTGTAAAGAGTTATAGCCTTGGAAGCTCACGCGAGTATTTCTACTCTATTCTATAGGGTCACCAAGAACTGGAATCAACTTGGTGGCAGTGAGTTTATTTATTTTTTTGAGTTCTACAAATGCAAGATATCAAACAGCATGTTACTGTTTATTGCTTTCTAATTAATACATGTGTATTAGTTTTGTCTTCCTAAGTGAAAGAAGAGATGGTTTACGTCTGAGGAATTAGCTACTGAATGTCTTATGAATAGCAGTAGACTGTTGACCCATGTAGTGCTGGAAGATGAGCACCTCAGGTTAGAAGACCCTTAAAATAGGCCCAAGGAAGAGCTGTTTTCTCAAAGGGGAGCTGACTTCAATGATGTGGACGGAGCACAGCTTTGGGGACTTTCACTTGCTGATGGAGCATGACTCAAAATGAGAAGGAACCATTGGAAACATTCCTTAATGATTGAGTTTTGAAATGTATGACCCTAGGAAAATTGGAAATAATAAAGAGTGAAATGGAAAAAAAAATGAAATGGAATGTATAAAGATGGATATCCTAGGTGCTAGTGCGCTGAAATGGCCCAGTAGTGACCAGTTTGAATTTGATGCTCATGTAGTTGACAGATTCAAGAGGGATAACATCACATTCATTGTCAAATAGAGCACTTCAAAATCTCTTTGGAAGGAAATAGAGCAAAGAACTAGTAGACAAAAGACATTTATAGAAGTATAAATATACACATGTAAATATATTAATATATAATGACAGGGCTATAGATCTATGTACATATATTTATAGGTTATGCATTAAGGTAGCAAACAGACATTGGACCTCTACTCAAGTCTTCCCTCAATGCAAGATCACTTTGTTCTAATAGCCTGGCATTCTGTGATGCTCATCTTCCTGACATGATTGCTGAAGACATAAAAAAGTGTGGTGAATAAAGCTCATGGTGCCTGGCTACTTACAAGCTATAAATAACATCTGAGGTCTTAAAGACTTGAAATTAAACAATTGGCTATCTAGCAAGGAAGCAACAAAGTCCACATGGCAGAAGCACACTAACCTATGTGACCAAGAGGTATTGATGGGATCAGATATCAGGCATCAGAAGGCCCCAAACAAATAATCATTTCAATGTGAATGAGGGGGTCAGAACGGAAACCCAAAGCCCATCTGTAGACAATTGGACATCCCTTACAGAAAGGTCACCAGGAAGGGATGAGCCAGTCAGGGTGCACTATAGCACAGATGAAACACATAACATTCCTCTAGTTCTTTAATGCTTCCCTTCCCACTCCCCACCCTCCACTTTCATGATCCTGGTTCTACCTTACAAATCTGGCTAGACAAGGACAAGTACACTGGTACAGATAAGCGCTCTCGACACACTCCAGGACAGATAAACCCCTCAGGTGCAATAATGAGAGTAGCCATACCTTGAAGGTAGGGAGAAGGTGAGGGAAGAAGGGGTAGAAAGAGGGAAGTAATCACAATAATTAACTTACAACCCTCCCCCCCACTCTGCCCTGGAAAATGAACAACAGAAACATGGATGAAGGGAGACAGCAGACATGTAAAATATGAAAATAAAAATAATTTAAAAATTATCAAGGGTGGAAGGGTAGTGGAGGGAGGAAATAAAAGAGGAGCTGATACCAAGGGCCCAAGTAGAAGGAAAATATTTTGGAAATGATGCTGGCAACATATGTTCAAATGAGTTTGATACAATTAATGTATGAATTGTTTTAAGAACTGTAAGAGCCTCCAATAAAGTGATTTATTTTAAAATAAGATATCTTTTGATGTACGAAGCTGTCTGTGTTGGATAAAATTTTATACACCTATAAAGAAGACCAATTAACACAACTCTTATTCATATTACATACTAAGCATTAAAGTCAATGATGAAGAAATTGAAGAACTCTGCCAACTTTTTCAGCCTGAAATTGGCCAAACATGTAATCTAGATGCATTGATAATTACTGGAAATTGGAATGCATATGTTGGGAACAGAGAGTTGTTGGAAAATATAGGCTTGGTGATAGAAAAGTAGCTAAGGATTACATAATAGAATTTTTCAAGATCAATCACGTCTTCATTTCAACAACATAAGACAGTGACCATACAGTATGTAGAAGTCATCATATGGAATAGACAGGAATCAAATGTATTATGTCTGTGGGGAAGTACAATGGAGAAGTTCAATGTCATTGACAGCCCAAGGCTGGGGAAACTGGAACAGACCATCAATTGCTCATATGCAAATACAGGTTGAAGATGACAAAAAAGGAAACCAAATCCACCAGATCCAAAATATGACTTTGCCTATATCCCACTTGAATTTAGAGACTATCTCAAGGACATATTTGATGCATTGATAACTAATGACTGAAGACCAGAGGAGTTACGGGATGGCATCAAGAACTCATACTTCAATAAAGCAAAACATCATTCTAAAGACTGGAAAGAAAGAAAAGATCAAAGTAGACGTCAGAAGAGATACTGAAACTGGGTCTTGAATGCAGAGTAGTAGCTAATGTGAATGAAAAAAATGATGAAGTAAAAGGATAGGGCAAAAAATTAAAACGACAGCCTGAGAAAGCAAAGCATTATAATGAAATGTGACAAGACTATGACATATGTATTAAACCCAAACTAAAAACCAAAAACAGAACACAAACAGGAAACCAACATGCTTAGCATACCTGAATGTGAAAGACTGAAGAAAAAATTTCAAGCCTCAAGTAACCAGACTGAAGAATTCAATGGGCAAAGTCTTGCATGATGCAGGAAGCATCAAGGGAAGGTAGAAGGAATACAGGGTTACTGTGCCCAAAAGAGCTGGTCGGCATTAGCCATTTTCAGAGTTAGCATATGATCGAGAACCTATGGCATTGCAGGAAAAAGTCCAAACCGCACTGAAAATATTAGAGAAAAAGAAGGCTCCAGGAAGTGATGAAACTGAAATGTTTAGCAAACTCATCTGTGTCAAGAGATTTAGAAGATCACGAGCTGGCCAACTGACTGGAAGAGAACCATATTTGTGCCCATTCCAAAGGAAGATGCTCCAACTCCAACAGATTGTGGAAATCACCAGAAGTATCATGAATATCTCATGTAGCCAATGCTCGCTGAAGATAGAAATTGTTGCAGCAACGCATGGACAGCGAGTTGCCCGATTCAGAAGAGGGCATGCTGTTGTTCTCGTTAGCTGCCTTCGAGACCCGACGAAGAGTAGAACGAAACGCTGTCTGGTCCTGCACCACCCTCACAATGGTTCCTATGCTTGAGCCCCCTGTTGCCACCACGGGGTTCATCCACCTCGTTGAGGGTCTTCCTCTTCACAGAATGGAGGTTGTCATTGCTGATGTGTGTCAGGTGGATCTTTGCTGAAAGCAGGGAATACCAGAAAGATACTTGTATTTTGTTGCCTATGCAAAGGCATTCAAAGAGGTGGATTAGAATGAGCGACAGATAACATGGTGAAGAAAAGGAATTCCAGAACCTTTGATTGTGCTCATGTGGAACCTGTACATAAACAAGAGTCAATTATGTGAACAGAATAAGAGCGTGCTGGGTGGTTTCAAATCAGGAAAAGTGTGGATCAGGTCCTATCCTTTCACCACACTTACTCCTTTGTAGGTTGAACAAATAATCTGAGAATCTGGATTACATAAAGGAGATGGATTAGGATCAGAAGAAGGCTCATTAAGAACTTTCAATATGCAAATGCTACAAGCCTGCTTGCTGCAAGTGAAGAAGACTTGAAGCATTTACTCAATGCGGACTGGACTACTGCCCTCAGTATGGAACTGCAGGTCCAGGTAAAGAAAACCGAAATGCTCACTACTGGACCAATATGAGAGATGTCATCATGGTCAATGAGGAAGTTGCAAAAAGATTGAAGTTGTCAAGAATTTCCTTTTTCTTGGCCCCACCGTCAACATTCATTGGAGCAGTAGTCAAGAAATCAAAGGGTGGATTGCATTGGACAAATCCGCGGTACAAGATCTTTGATGTCAAAGGAGCAGAGATACCGCATTGAGGACTTTTTGCTTTTCTTCATATTGAGGATCAATGTGCACCTGGCCCAAGCTGAGGTCTTCTCAGTTGCCTCATACGCATGTGAACGCTGAACAAGAAATAAGGAAGATGGGCGGGGAACGGGTACACTTGAATGACGATATTGGCAAATACTACGAAAAGCATCATAGAGTGCCAGAAGAATCAACAAATTTGTTTTAGTGAAAGTACAGTCATTTAGAAGTGAGCTCGGTGAGACTTTGCCTCAGATATTTGGGGCATCAGCAGAGAAAAGTCCCTGGACAAGGAACATCACGCTGAGCACATTGAGGGTCAGCCCTGGCGGTGTAGTGGTTAGGGGCATGGGCTGCGATCTGAGTGGTCTTCCAATGGCTGCATGAGAGAAAGCCTGGAATTTCCACTCGTGTACACAGTTCCCATTTCAGAAACCCACAGGGGGTCACCACTATGAGTCAGCCTTGACTCAGCGCCAGGGAGAGAAAGAGGAAGGCCTCCTGAGGGACGAACGGACACCGTGGCTGCCGACCATGGGCTCAAACATGACCACAGGGGTGAGGATGGTGCAGCACCTCCTGTTGCACTGGCTGTGAGCGGCGCCAACTCAAGGGCACTGAGCAACATCCACCAGCAAAGGACAGGGATCCTATCAGACCCCTCTTCTCTATCTACGCTCCTTCCTTACCCACCTCACAGCCTACACCATACCTGGCACCGAGCTGGCAGTTTGGTTGTGCTTCTTAGCTGCTGTCTGATTGGCCTTTGACTCATGGCCACCCTGGGCACAGCACCCCGAAATGCTGCCTGGTTTGGTGCCAGCCCCATGATCTGTTGCAGAGCATACTGTAGTGAGCCGTAGGGTTTGTACCAGCTGATATTCAAAAGTGGATCACCAGGCCTTTCTTCCTAGTTAGACTTAGGCTTAGAAACAAATGTAAGGACAGTGGGGGACGATGAAGTGTTTTCTTCTGCTGTGAACAGGTTGCTGTAGGTCAGAACTGACTTGGTGGTACCAACAGCAAGAATAACAGAAAGAACAAGTCTTAGACTGGAAGCTCTGTTGACACCGATTTAGCATCGGACAACACACAAACCTTCTTGGATGTGTGGGTGTGATGGCACATGAAGGGCTCTAGCTGGGAATGAAGCCTAGTTCTTCAGCATGGAAGGCATGTAGTTTTAAAATAAATATTTGTGTTACACACTGTTTTTTTTTAAAGTGACTGGCAGTAGTAATACAATCTCATTTGACTCTTAAATCCATGGCAAACCAAGGTCAGTATTAGTCTCCCTATTGTAAAGATGAGGAGATTGAGGATCAGAAGAAATAAAAGGCACAAAGTCACACACCTAGACCATGGCAGTACCAGGGTTGCAAAACAACGCGTTCAACTCTAAGATCCCAATTCTCTCAGCAATACCAAGGGTCTCCCATAGGCATCCTTGTTCCTCCAGTTGGGACAAAAGGCTGGAAGATATTTTTGATGCTTTGATGGGTTGACGAGTATATAGTTGGGGCCTTGGTTCTTTGCCACTTTTCTGTACAGGGTACCAGGGTCACAGAGCTAGGACTAGGTCCTGATCTGGCTTCCCAATTGAAAAGTCAGAAGCCCATAAAGAGGAGTCAAGCTTCCCAAATGTGGCTGTGTGGTTAAACTCAACTTGAGTCTTGAGGATAAAGGTTTTGGAGAACCAGAATCCCCCAGGGTTGGCTTAACACCACTGCTATCTAGACCTCACTCAGTCTCAAGTTTCAAAATGCATCTCTCTAGGTGATGGAGAGGGACTCACTCCTTCTAGTTCTTCAAGTGGGTTGCAGATGGAGGTGGGCTAAGGAGGATTGGGTGAGTACAACAATGTCCCTCCATCTTTGGGTATCTGGGCCATGGTAGAGGGGGCTGCAGTGTCAAGGCAGGGATTTCAGGTGCCTTCTCAGAGCACAGCAGAGCAGATCTGGCCTTGGTCACAGGCAGGGGGAAGATGGTCCATAATCATCTCTCTCCTCCACTTCGTTAACAACCTCAATTAGCCCAAGAGCAGGGGATGCTTCATCAGCTGCCTGGATCAGCAGCAAAATTAAGCCATCAGGTTTATGAACTGCCCTGCAAGTTCTGGGAGGGACTTTGCATATTTTACATTTAATAACTCGCTTTCCTTTTTATTTAAAATGTTAATAATGTTAGGGGGTGCTTGGGAAAACATGGAGGGGGGGAGAGAGAGAAAGAGAGAGAGAGATATCTTTGGGCACAGAGAGAGGGAGAGGTGGCAGGACAGATGACATAGGGTTTCTGCTCTTCCTCCTCTTATTAGCGACCCCTAGTCCACTTTCCCTGACAGACCCCAGGGTGAGCCCACCAATAATGAAGCATTGCCAGCCGTTCTGACTGTTCAGGCAGCTTTGCCCATGGCGTCTGAAGGAAAGAGAGCCGGGGGGATCAGCTGTTCACTTGCTCCTCATGTCAAAATGCTCTGACTTAGCTTGCTGGAGTCCAGGGGCACTGGGTGGGTCCAGGAGAGGCAGCCTGCGCTGCATTCTTGCCCTCCGAAGGTCTGCCCGCCTCACCAAGGTCTCCCCTGGACTGTCCATAGGAGGAGTGGAATGCCTGAGTTCCTGCCCAGGAAATCGTTCACAAGATGCTCGGGTAAAGGGTTTCCTTGGAGAGCCCTGTAGCATGTTATATCCCGAGGTCTTTGTTGTGACTCGCGTCTTCTTCAGTTTGGATGTGAACAGCGACGACCCAGGGAAGTGAAGTGACTCTCTCTGGAGAGCATTCACTGGTCAAGTAGTAGCACTGCAGGGAAACCAGGATCTGCCCTTTAGGGAAGACTAACAAAGCCTCTCAGCTCTTAGATCACTGAAGAACACACGTGAACAAAATGAAAACCAAGCAAAACAACAAAACGGCTGATATGAAATGGCTCCAATTCCTTGAGGAGCCTGTGTGTCTGAGGAAACTAGTCCTTAGAGTTTTCAATAGCTAAGATTTGGGGAGTACTTGGAGATCAACAGGCTTTCCTTCTGAGGCAGCTCTGGGTGGACTTGAAGGGCCAACCTTCAGGTTACTAGCTGAGCTCTTACTTGGGCCACAAGGGACTCATTTCGGGCTCAGTTTTTCAGCTCTGTCCCTGATGTGTGTGATCTCTGGGCCTCAAGAAACCAGGACTGATCCAAATGTCCGACTCTCAGGATCGCTGTGGTATTGACCCGAGATGGTGTTTGCAAAAGCACTTGATCAAGAGTAAGCCGCCGTTCACATCGTCGTCGTCATCATCATCGATGTCGACTGCTTTCCACTGAGAAACCTTTCCTGGCCCCTGTAATTGTTGGGTGGGGCCCAGAGCGGGGCTTTGCCAGCGTTTTGGGTAAAGGGTCAGTCCTGCTCAGCGTGTCATACGCCTGCGACTCTACACAAAGGCACCTGCAGACAAAGCGTTGGGGAGTGAGAATGGCCATGTTCCTGGCAAACATTCCTGACCCAAACAGGTGGAGGGCCTGGTTTGTGCTTCCCGCCTTCATTTGTTGACCTTGCTCCAGAGGGTTACAAATTAAAAAAAAAAAAAGTAGTTGTATTGGAATGTCCTTCACGTAGACCATTGAATCCTTCAAGCCTATTAAAAAGAGCTGTGCCTTCATCGCCACATTCCATTTCAGGACATTTTCTCCTCGAGCCTATTGTTATTCGTCCCTCACACCCCCCCTGCCATGTCCCCCAGGTAGTTACGGATTCAGCGACCCTCTCTATAGATTTACCTATCCCGGATTTCAGATACAGAAAACCACGTAAAACGCAAACAATACACAAGCAAACAAACAACCCCCAAACAACAATGAAGAGACAAAACAGAAAAACCTCAATGAAAGAGAGAGACAACATTATCAACTAAAACAACTTGAAATGGGTCCAAAGGGAGAGCCACTGTTAAGGCCTTACATTTTAACCTAACCCCATCTGCTACAATTGACTTTACAATGCCCTTTGTCTCACAACACCGCTCTTCCCCTCCCTGGACTGTGCTAGAGGGGGGTCTCCAGAGATTTCATCCAGGTGGGGACCCTGCAAATGGATTTTGGGCTTCTATGGTCATCCACAGCCTTCTGCAAACTGGGTGTTCACAATTTACATGCTGATACCATTTCCTTCTTTGAACTTGGATTTTATTACTTACAGTCCTTGGGTCACACAGGTTGGTGTGCTTCTTCCGGGTGGACTTCATTGACATCTCACTTAGATGGCTGTTGGTCTGAAAATAACCCTTGAAGACCCCCAACACTATTCTTTCTGATCGCTGGGCATCATCTGGCGTCTTCACACACTTTGCTGCAACGGCCCTGTCTTCAGTGAGGGGGTTGAGGGTGAGTATCGTGTAAGGACATATCAGAAGAATGAATTGTTCTTAGATTGGGGCTGCAGTTAAGTGTGAACTCAGAATCCATTCATTGCTCTACAGTTCACCTATGTCCCCGGTTCACGTTAGAGATCTCACTTTATGATAGAGAACATGCTCACTTATTCTCCTAGGCAGAAGGTAATTCTATTGATTGTGTCATTAATTTAGCCAATGGTATAGAATTTAAAAACGCTATCGAGAAAAGGGAATTTTGCACGTACAGACCGTTTCAGGCAGAATTGTTGACTTGTACAGGTTATTCTCTTAAGAGGCTGAAAACTGAAAACTGTGGTTTTGAGATAAAGATCTGTCCCTTGACCCTGGACATGCTGAGAAGCACCGCTGTCCCACAGTCCGGTTGCTCCACAAGAAAGAAGATTTCACCAGCGAATTGTCACCACCAAGTGTGAAAGGCTCAATTACACATGGTCTCCTGAAGGCCCCTTTGAAGGACACTGCTTGGGTCTAACCCCTTCATTCTGGAAGTCTAGCTCAGTTTATGGTTCAGTCGTCCAGCTGCCGAGGAGACGACTGATTCATGAGACTCTATGTGTCAGAGTCCAACTGGACTTGGTAGGGTTTTCAATGGCTGATTTTTCAGAAGGAGTTTGCCAGGCCTTTCTTCCGAGTGGACTAGGACTTCCAACCGTTTGGCAAGTGTGCTGTTGGCATGACCCAGGAACTCTCATGCACTGGTTGTTCTTCAGTGCTGCTGAGTTTTGGTGACATAGTGGGCTACTCATTGAACTGCGAACTGTAAGGTCAGTGGGTTGAATCCACCAGTCACAACACTGGAGAGAGACGGGGCCCTCTACTCTTGTTGAGATGCAAAGTCTTGGAGACCCACAGGGGCAGTTCTTCTGCAGCGAGCTGGGATTTTGGAGGTGCTATTGAGTTGGTTCAGACTCAGACCAACCCCAAGGACACCTATCTGCCTGTCTTCGCAACTGTGGTTATGCCCATGAATGGCGAGCCCGTTGCTGCAGGCGCTGTGTCCTCTTTTTCTCGGATCCTCTGCTTTACCAAGCATGATGTCTGTCTCCAGGGATGGGTCTTCCCTGGTAAAACTCTCGCCGCCATCAAATCATTTGCGACTCATAGTGACCCTACAGGATAGACTAGAACTATCTCTGTGGGCTTCCAAGATTATGACTCTTTGAGAAATAGAGAGCCTCATTCTTCTTTTGCAGAGCGGTTGGAAGTTTTGAACGGCTAACCTTCTGGTTATCAGCCCACCATATAACCACTATGCCCTTAGGGCTCCTGAGAACACATTCACCATCTAAGAGACAGTCTCGCCATCCAAGGTTCTACAGCCCATCTCGACTGTACTTTCTGCTTCTCAAAAACCCACTGCCACGAAGTTGATTCCGACTTCCAGGCACTCCGTAGGACAAAGGAGAACTCCCTGTCCGAGGCTGTAAATCTTCCCGCATGGAGAAAGCCTCGGTTTTCCCCCACGGAGTGCCTGGGAGTTTTGAATCACTGACTTTGAGGTTAGCGGCTCAGTGCATAGCCCAGAGTTCCCTTCAGCTACTTTCAATCTGCGACAACCAAGGAGAGGCCTCTGCACCAGAGAGTTTGTGATTGGAGAGGTTCTTCTGAGGCTCGTTACCGACTGGAAGTTTCCATTACCATCATCCTGGTGGATAAGCTTGGGGAATGGGAGAGGAAGGAGAACTGGAAAATGCAGAGGACGGAAGGGTTCTGAGTGGGGTCTAACGGCAGCTGGGGGTTTAACTCTTCATCACTACCTGCTGGGCTTTGAGTGAGATGCTTCAGCTGGTGGTTGCCATCAAAGCAGTGCAAACTCAAGGCCACCTGGGTATGACCAAGTGCCGCGTCGCCTGGTCTTGTGGCATCTCCAGGCTCATTGGTTTGCAGGAGTCCCTTGTGGCAGCTATTGCATCTTTCTAGCTCATGGAGGCTTTCCCGTTCTACTTTCCCAACCGTAACGCACCTTCCTGCTGGTTGCTCTTTCTTGGGGACGTGTGCAAAGCAAGCACACCCACCCGGACAGGACCAGGCGAATGTGGTTACCACCGTGCAGCGTAGATGGCAACTGCTATTCTACAGGGGGGGTAGCAGGGACCTAGAGATGTTCGTAACCCGCCCAAGGGAGGAAGAGGATTCAAGCCTGGGCCCATCTGATCCGAAAGCTCATTATCTTCCCCCTCCCCCTCACAGCCAGGCAGCTTCACTGGATCAGCAGCAACACGTCCACCTGCTCCGTCCGCACCCTCTGCCTTCGGGGCAGACTCGAGGAGTGGGGTGGTAGAAACCCACTCCAAGCTGTGCTCTGAAGTGGCGAGGTGACCTCGGAGCAGCCACATCAATATGTTGGGCTCGGGTTCCTCATCTGCACACTGTGATTGTGTTGAGGGTGTTTTCCAGCTCTGGGATTCGCAGGGCTTTTCTTTGAATAGCTGGTGGAGGCCAAGGCATTCTGCTTCTCCCTGGCTGGCTCTCCACAGCAGGAGGGAGGGAGGGAGGGAGGGAGGGAGGCCGCCGCAACGCAAGGTCAATCAATTCTGAGCCAAGACGAAGCTTAAGAGACAGGGCGTGGCGTGCTGAAAGATGATGGCTGGCAAAAATCATTAGAAGCATCTTTCAACAATCTATATGCTGTTATCGATCTTGCTATAGATCATCTTCTCCCATTCCTCCCCCTACCTTCCCCCACCCCCCAAGATCTTCTGGATCAATACAGCAAGTGCATTGAGACTGTAGCACACATTTAAAACCTTATAAAAGGTTATTTAGTTGCTAACAGTGCAGTGGTTTCTGCAAAGCCTGCCAAAAGGTTACAGCTTTTTGGGGATCATAAATTACAGACGACAGGAAAAAAGTAAGTGCGGTTTTCTTTATTGTCTCGATGATGGATGGACTCCTGAACAGGGCAGAAAATACATCATATCACCTTTAATGGGCGTGCATTTCTGCAGCCATAACTCACAATTTTAAAATAGAAAATGGTGAAATATGGCGTTGTATATTCCACTTGTGACATATTTATGAGTCCTTGCCTTCTTATAAATACAGTGATTGCTATTTCAAAGCACCATGTCAGGTATGAGCTGAGCACAAACAGCTGGCGCGGCTGAAAAATTATAGCCAGAGTGGACGTTTTCAAAAACTCTCTCTCGCAGCAGTAAATTTACAGTGTTTGCACTAACTGTTATTAAAACCAAATCCATATCTTGGCAACAGGAATCCATTGCTCAGTAACAGCTGGAGTGACAGTGTGCCCCGACAGCTGGGGTGAGCTGTAAACTTGGACGCGGTGCACATCCAAGGAGGCAAGGTCAGGGGGGGTCCCCAGATGAGCCCTGTGGCTTCCAGACTCCTGGTTCTGGAGCCTCAACCTTGGTCCCGGCCCCACTGGGCCCGCTCGCTCCTGTCCACCCACCTCGTTGACTAGCCTTGTTGTGTCCAGTCCTGTCCTTTTCCTGGCCACGGCCTCTTCCTGATGGCGTTCTGTCCAGACTGTGGAGCCAAACTGCTTCACTTGCTCCTAGTTCCCTTCTCTCCATCCGAGGGAGTCAGTCTAGCGCCTGGAGACGGGCTAAATGGGGTGGACCTTGTGGCACAGCCCAGAGAAGGAGACAAAAGATGGAGTTGAGCAGGGCGGGATTGTGTTGAGGTGAGGGGTAGGAGGAGGCCTAAAAGGCCAGATGGTCTATAAAATCATCATCATTCCAAGTCATCTGAAATTTACCGAGCTAGGCATAGTGGTCAGGGATGGAAATACCTGTAGGGTGTGATTTTCACTCTCAAGGAGGTTACAATCCACTGACTGTTGGAGACTCAGATAAATGACCTGTGGACCTGGCCTGCCTTTGTATCTTGGGCTTTCAGAATCCGGTCTTTGCACCAGTTAGATGAAACACAACAGCTCCATGAACCCGGAGATCTGATATTGGAAGAAAGAAAACAGAGACCGAGAGCACGTGCTGTAGGAGTCGATCCATAGGGAGTTCCAATGAAGCCCAATGCCTCCATGGGGAAAGCTGGCAGAGAGTGGGTAACCCTGGGCTGGGTCAGTGTGAGGTGGATGAGGGTGTTGGTAAGGGTGTAGGTGAGGGAGGTTGTACAAGGGGTAGCTCTCGTGATGCCGTAGCTTACAATCTGGGCTGCTGATTGCACAGTTAGGGGAGCAAAAGTATCAATTGTCCTGTGGGAGAAAGACGAGGATTTCTGTTCCTTTCTAGATTTCCAGCCTCAAAAAATCAAAGGGGGCAGATCCACGCTGTGCTATAGGTCTTTAGGAGTCTGAATTGATTGGATAATCGAGTGAACTTTGTTTTGGTGATACAAAGCTTACATTAATTAAAGCCATTCACCTGTGCATTTAAAATGGGTGCACTTGACAAATCTTATTGCATATCTGTTCTACCTTAACTTCCCTCCACCACCACCCGCCATCCCCACCCCCAGGTACACACCGAGGGCAGGCATTGGTAGCCTCAGACTGAGGTACAAGCTTGCTCAAAGACTCACAGTTGGTACCCCCCTCTCCACCATTCTCAAGCCAGCACTGTCTAGTCCCACGGTCTCCCCACGTTGCAGGTGGCGCCTGGACTGACTGCAGTTGTTTTCAGACTGGAAGCAGACATTTCCCCTCCCTCCTCCTTCACCAGCACAATGATCCCCAGAATCCACAGGCTGGGAGTAGAGAAGATGTGCTCGGACCCCAGTGGGTGAGAAGGGAGGGCCTCTGCTTCTCCCAGCACCCATAGGACCCCTTGGTCTCCAGCATGAACTTACAGGTCTGGAGCAGGACATTTGAAAACGCATGACTCCATTTCCAACTTTGGCTTTAGGACCTCTTCAGGCAATTGCTATTAACTTCAAGGTGAGTGTAAAGTTCACATACAAAAACATCGCAGCTAATTCTATACACTTATTTATTTATGCAAGGAGCCCTGGTGACCCAGTGGTCAAGCACTGGACAATTAACACATTGTGGACAGATCCCAAGTTTACTTGTGTTTATGGTGGTGTTAGTCTGGGTAGAAACAAATTCAGAGACATGCATATGGATATAGGGGTAAGGTTTATATACAAAAGGAGTGCAACATTGAGAAAGCATCCCAACCCAGTCCGGTTCCAAGTCATAAGTCTGATATTAGCTCATATGCCCAATACCAGTCTATAAAGTCTCCTTCCGCCTCATGAAGTCACAGGTCAGTGGGTGCAGAATCCCGGTATTGGTGGGGGTCTCCTCATGGCTCCTCACTTCCAGGGTTCAAGGTTCATCAACAGTATCCAGTGGTGGTAGAAGCAACTCAGCACTGGCAGGGGTCTCCATGTGGCTTCTCCAGCTTCAGAGGTCTGGTTCCATCAGGGTAAGGCCATATGGCTTCTCCTCCGGCTCCTTCAGCTCCTCGGATGCTGTCATCTTGTCTTGTCCGTAATTCATCGTTTCTGAGACTAACTCCCAACAACTGGGGAGAGAGCCTCTTTTCTCCATGAGGGAAATGCCGCGAGATTTCCCAGAAGTCTCAGGAGAAAGCCATACCCACACAGAAGTCTCATTGGCTACTCAATGGCTATTTCCGGATTAACAGGCCAGACTCCACCCCTACATCCCAATCATGAAATTGGCATAACGAATACATGACCACCATAATGGTTTAAGGCAAAAAACCACCCATTTATGGTTTAATGATAAAAAAAACCCCAAACTAACATTTGAAACACTTGGGTAAGTTGGTTAAAAAAAAATCTGGTCTTTAATGTGTTAAAAGAGAGATCGGCTGCTGAGAATCTTCCATGAGAGGAAGAGGAGACAGTCTGTTGCTGTGATGATGTGTAGCCTCAACATTCCTATTGTGAGGCACTTCTAGTCTGTCCTAGAGGGTCACCAGGAGTCAGGATCTACCCCATAGCAATGGTTTTAGGGGGGTGGTTTCATTCATCCACTCTTTCTTTCAACATTTGTTGAGATTGTTCTGTTTGTTGCAAGGAAGCGCTTGCCTAGAACTGAGCACGGTGAGGCTGGGAACTAAGGTTGGCAAAGATGCTGCCCCTGCTTTCAGGAATTGGAAGTTTAGTGAGGGGAGTATGTCTGTCTATACTGGTTACAAGGAGAAGGGACTTCAGGGATGTGGTGGAAGAGGCCTTGGCTGAGGAGGTGATGCTGATGGACAAGCACAAGTTCACCAGGAAGGGCAGTATGGGGGAAGGAATCAGGAGGCAGAGAAGTCTGGCTACCTCCTAACCCAGGGTGCTGGAAGCATAGTTTATTAGGGGGGCGGTGCTTAAGATGAGACTGAAAGCAGGGTGGGGCTACACTTTGGAAGAAATTACATGCTGTACCAAGGAGAGAAAGATGGGGTTTTGTATCCTTGTAAAGAGTTACAGCTTCAGAAACCCATGGGGAGGTTCAGTCAGAATGGACTCAATGGCATTGTGTGTGGTGTGGTTTCTGAACAAAACCAAGTCTATGCAGACTTTGTCGTGCATAGAAAGTGTTCACACAGGGGCTGCAAATAGGCAGACGTGGTGTTAAGTCAGCTCCCTCAGGCGGCACATTGGAGCATGATTTGAATGCGGAAAGACCGACATCAGGGAGATGTTGATTCCACAGTGAGCTTCTAATTGTCATGTGGCCCGTATGGACTTGAAGGTCTTGGATTATGTGACCCATAATCAAATCATGATCCATCACAACCACTCTTCAAAAGGATGGCAACATGCAGACGTCCAACTCCATTAGACATCTCTTCCCTGTCCCCGGGGAAGGAGGAGGTTGGTAGACTCTGTCCGTATGTATGTGTGTATGTGTATGTGTGTGTGTGTGTGTGTGTAATTTTAACAGCAATACCTTTAAAAACCATAAAGAGTTACAAGCTTCCTGTAAAAATGTTCAAATGGCACAAAGATAAGTTAGCGATGCACCAAAGGTCAGCTTCGGCCTTAGTATTCAACCTAGGTCTGATCTTTGGCTTCGGGTTTAGTTTGGCCTTAGGAAGGCCGGATGGCGTCTGCTGATCTCAGTGTCACTTTGGACATCTCTGGACGGGTGTGTGATTGCACGACCACATCTCTTCCTTCGAACAACAACAGTGACATGATCAAGGCATGCATGCTATTTAGATTTATTAAGAACTGAGCACCCATTTTGAGATATAGGCCAATTCTATATGTAAAAGTAGCTTAGACTGTGCTTTGTGCATGTGATTCTGTCCATTAGTGGGAGTGAAAGCCTGCACTTCTTATCAGAGTGAAGTACTACAGCAAGGCAGGGAAATGATTAATTTTTTGCACAAGCCGATAAACATTCAGATAATTAAACACATTTAATGTGAGTGGCAGGAGAGCATATGTTAGCTAGATGACTTTAGGGGGAGAAACATATTTTTTATTTGAAAAAAATTAATGAAAATTTTAAAAGAGCAATTTTAGGTTTGCAAGAATATTGAGCAGAAACTGCAAAGAGTTCTCATAAAGCCTCTCCTTTAATTTCCTTATTATTAACACCTTATATGAGTGTGGCGCACTTGTTATATAAGTGACAAATGTATGTAGGTACATTTTATTTAATTAAAGTGCATGTTTGCATTTGGGTTCATTCTTTGTCTTGTACAACCCTATGTTATTATAGGATCATACAGGATCTTACACAGTATCAATGCTCTAAACTTCTGCACTTGTGCTGAGAACTTCGTCATCATCTTAGACCCCTTTCTGTCATTTCCATGTCTACTCAGTCAGGGACCCTATCGAATGCACCCTCAAAATACATCTTGACCATCATGCTGGTCCAAGAAGAGTCATCTCCCGGGTGGATTATTGTGATGGCCGTCTCACTGACCCTCTGGTCCATACTGTATGGGCCTTCACTGGTGTTGTGGGCAGGTGTCTTTGATTTGAGCACTGCCCATTGCTTTTCTATCCTCACGATTGTCCTTACGTTTCAGCCCATTGTTGCAGCCCCTGTGTCTATCCGTGTGGTTGAGGGTCTTCTTCTTCTTCTTTTTTTTTTTTTTTTGCTGATCCTCTACTTGACAAAGCATGTCTTCTCCAGGGACTGGTCTCTCCTGATAACACGGCCAAAGCACATGGAACAAAGTCTCACCGTCTTTGCCTCTAAGGAACATTCTGCCTCTACTTCTCCCAAGACACACTTGTTCTTTTGGCAGTCAATAGTACTTTCAAGATTCTTCGTTAGCACCACAATTCCAATGCATCCGGTTTCCTTATTCATGTCCAACTTTTGCTGGTATATGAGGCCCTTGAAAATACCATGGCTTGGGTCAGGTGCCTCTTAGTCTTCAAAGTAACACCCTTGCTTTTTAAAGAGGTCTTCTATAGTCTGTTAAGGTATCTGTCAGCCCTTGGCTCCAAACATTCCAAATGTTCCCTGTGTCACCTGGGTCGAAGCCAAAGCCTTTACAATAGTGGACAGACCACCTTGAAGCACCTCCCTCATCCTTGCCCCGCTCTGACCTCATCTTCTACCATGACATGGCATGTTCCATGCCGGCCACACTGGTTTCTTATTCTACTACAGTCCTAGGCATGGTCTTGTCATTTCATCTTCCATAGAGAATTTATTCCTCCGATTTCCACTTGGCTCCTTCCCTTTGCGACCTTCAATTCTTTACTCATGGGATGGTGGTGCTTGTCCCAAGAAGCCCACCACCCCGCAGAGGTACCATTGGTCAATGACTCAAGCTTCCCATGCAAACGGAAGTCTCGGCATGAAGCAGCATAGGGAGTGCTTAATCAGGAGAGTTGGGGGTCCAGACCTGCCTTGGTCCCTATCACGCAGAACCAAGTGTCTGGACAGATGGTGTCACTTCTCTTTGGAAACAAAGCATGGAGCACATGTCCTCTTGACTTCAGAAGTTTCCAGAGAAGTAAGAGTGAGAATCATTGAAGACTGTGCTGCCAAGGCAATGCCACAGGGCTGGGTCTTCCTCTGAGTCGAATTCTCAGTAACTCCCAGTGGTCCTGATGCTGCCTCTGTCTGCAGACAGTCAATATATGTCAATACATGCTCTTGACAAATGCCTGCCTTCTGGGCTGGGCTCTAGCCCACTGCAATCACTTTTCCAGGCCCAGATATTTTTCTTCTTTTGATTGCAGGTGGGCAGTAGCAGGCAGGGAAGTCACCAGCCCATAGCCATGTTGCTATAGGGCAAGGCTTTTGAAGGGTTGAACGATGGCTCTGCCGCTGGATCCTTCCTCCTGGGCATGGGAGCAGGCCCACTGATCCAGCTGGTCCTTTGCCAAGCCTGTGACTTGCCCAGGGCTGCTGTGTGAGCTCATGCTACTGCCAGGAAGAACTGAGGCCTCTGGGGTGCAATCCGCAGAACTTCAGGAAACGTTGGGAGAAGGAGGCAATGAGCGCTACTCAGGGTTTGGCTCCTGGCCCTTGACTGCCCATGGCCGGCCCATCAGCCATACCTGCCAAAGTGGCCCTGAAGGGCGTAATGCTTAAAGCAGCAGCACTTCAGCAGCAATGTTGAAATCAATCCTTGTTTTGCCCAAGGAAGAGGCTTTGTTATAGGTTCAGTCAGAACATTATGTGCAAGCCCCTCAGAAAAAAAACAAGCAAACGGTGATTCTGCAAACAGGAAGTTCTTTATAAGCAGATCTCTAACATAAGAGAGTGTGTTCTCTCTGAGTTACCCTTCTTTATTGATGTCAACAGACGTCTCTGTTCACCTTTGTTGTTATTTAGGGCTTAATTATGAACAAGGAAGCTCTCTGTTGAAAAGCAATCAGTTTTACTATCGAGTCATGCATGCACAACAACGCCTACCCTACAGGACGGGTGGTGTTGAGAGACCGAGGAGACGCTTAGTAGGTTTAACTCTCATGCTGGGAGAAACTGGGCAGGGAATGTTCTATTCTATGAGATGCGCTGCTAACTACAAGGTCAGCAGTTCGAATCACCAGCCACTCCTTGGGAGAAAGATAGTACTTTCTCCTCCCATCAAGAAGAGAGCTACAGTCGTGTAATCTCACAGGGATAGTTCTACCCTCTCTTAAAGGGTCATGATGTCGTAGAGTAGACTCCATGGCAGTGAGTTTGCCTGGTTTTGGTAAACCCCAGGAACTGTGGATCCTCCGTTGAAGTCCTTACCCAGTGGCCTATGGGAGGTTAGTCCCAGAGCTTGGAAGGAGAAATGGGCGATTCGTGGGCATTTCTATTCCTTCGTCCTGTGTGCTCACTCACGGCCCCTCCTCTGGTTCTGAAGCCACACCTTCCAATGGAGGTGGAGAGTCAACATGGGGGCACACTCGGGCCCTTTGCTAACTTAAGATACTGAAGGGAGAGAAAGCGCGGGGTATTAGTCTTCACCCGCTGCTCTATTTCTGTCTGGATAGAAGCGAGCTTGCCTTCTGTTAACTTTGTGATGCCTTATACAGATCTGGGCCACAACCAAACTGGATAAGACTCCGGAGTGATAAACCTTTGCAGATGTAGAGAGTTGATGGGGGAGAGTATGCTCTATAATACAAATATAGAGTGTTAGGGACCCACAGGCATCTCTGTAAAACTCCCACATGGACCCAACTAGACGAGTGTGCTAATGTATCCTTTCGTTAGATTCCCTTTTTCAAAAACATTTTATTGTGAATTGGATGAAGGTTTACAGGGCAGACCAGTTTTCCGTTCAACGAAGTCACTTCGCTCCTCCCAGGTCTTCCCTGTGCTGCTTCTTTAATGCTGCTGAACTCTGCCTTTGGGTAAATGCCTCCTTTTTGATTTCAAATGCTAGATTCGTCGAAAGTGTGCGCACCTCACTTGTGCTTTTGCTTCCCTGAGAGACCTGACTGTTGTTTGGCTGAAACTTGAATCACAGGGCTGAGCTCATTTCTGGAACTGAAGAGTGCCTTCAGTTGGGTTTCTTGGAATGCTACCTTCAAGTTCCTTGTCTCTGGCTTTAAGGCCTCGTGAGAAAGGGTGATGGTAAATTTTAGCTGTCCCCTTAGAGCTGGGCTGCTGGTAACTGCAAGGTCAGCGAAACCGCCAGCAGCTCTTGCTCTTGGGGAGAAAGATGGGACTTAGCGTTACAAGCTCAGAAACTCAGCGGGGCAGCTCTACCTTGCCCACTCTGAGCTGCCATTCACTCCACGGCAGTGAGGTTTTAATTTTTTAAAAGTGTTTTAACCTCTGATGAGTAGTGGAAGGCCACTATTTAGTCATTTTATAAACCTCTGATGAGTAGTGGAAGGCCACTCTTTAGTCATTTTATAAAATGCCTGAATAACTTTTTTTCTTTTCTTGAAGCGGGAGTTCAAAATAATATCTCACCTGAGACAATTGCCTTAAGGAGCCATTAAAAAAACAAAAGTGAACTACTTTAGGAAACAAATGCTCTTTTTCTTCTTCTCTGCTCTTGAAAGTTGAACTTTCAAGTCCCGTTCAGCTTTAAAAAGCCTGTGATGCGACTATCTTCCGGGGACAAATCTCTCTAATCCTTGTCCCCGGAGGCACCCACAATCTCAAGGGGTACATGAAATCCAGGTGCAATTGACTCTCTGTCCACTTTTGCTTAGTACAACTTAATCTTTTCCTCACTTTCCCAAATTTTGGTTTAAGTTGAACCGAGTCTTCTTACAGCAGCAATGGCTGGGGAGGCATCCTGGCTGACTGAAGCCGCTCTCAGACTGAGGTTGGCAGCAGTGCCGCCGACTGGTCCAGGGAAGGCTGACTGCAGGGGGCCACTGTGGTGCCTTCTTGATGAGGTGTTTCTGCCAGAATGACTAACAGATGCCAGGCGGAAAGAATTGAGTGCTGAGTTTGGCGACTGCCCACTCGAGGGCTGTCATGATATTAGGTAGTTCATGACTCAAGAAACGTCTTGAATATCAATATTTTCTTTTTTTCTCCAGGGTGAGCGCATAGGTGATCATTCTTGCCAGCAGGAAGGGTTCTGGTTGAGTCTTTGATATGTAAATGGGAGCATCAAAGTCTAGTAGCGAGAACACTAAATCCCGGGTGGAGTCTTGGCCCGCCAGGACAGGACTTGAGGGAAATCACCTCCCACTGTGGCTCTGCAGGATGCATTTCTGTACCTGGACTGCATAATCTTAGGAGGGAGTTATATGGTGAACTCACCAGATGCACCATCAGAGACAGAGGTGGCACCCGGCTTCCGGGAGACATTACACCTTTGGAAAGCCTAAAAAGCAGCTTTTCCCTGCCCCAGAGGCCTCTCTGAGTCAGGAGTGATGTGCGGCAATCTGGATGAGTATCACCAAAGCATCCTTTCGGGGCGAAATTGCTTAGCCCTTGTCAACTCGCGGAGAGGTTGGCAGTTGGGACCCATCTGGAGGCAGCTCAGAAGACAGGCCATGGGATCTGCTTCCAAAAGATCTCGAGAGAAGTCATACAAGCTGGTGTGCTTCTTCCATGTGGGCTTTCTTGCTTTTGAGCTGGATGGCCACTTGTTTGTTTTCAAGGCTTTAAGACCCCAGGTGTTACATCTTTTGATAGCTGGGCACCATCGGCTTCCTCCACCATCTTTGGTTATGCACACATTTGTCTTCAGTGATCATGTCGGGAAGGTGAGCATCTTGGAATACCAATTTAGTAGAACAAAGTGTTCTTGCATTGAGGAAGTCCTTGAGTGGAGGTCTAATGCCCATCTGCTGTCTTAATACTAACCCTATAAGTGTTTACACATAGATCTATTTCTTCATTGTCATATATAAATATATTCACTTATGTACATGACTGTATTTAGACCTCTATAAATGCCTTTTACTCCCTAGTTCTTTCCTCTTGTCCACTATCATGCTCAGCCTCCATTGAGGTTTCAGTATTTTCTCTCTGTTTACTCTATTACTCTTGCTCAATCTCTATTAGGCCTTTCACACCCACCTTGTCACTGATAAAGGGATCAGTAATCAGACTTCAAGAACTAAAAATCATATCATTGCATGCCCACCTTCCTGTTATGATCACTGACGACAAATGTGTGCATAAGCAAATGTGGTGAAGAAAGCTGATGATGCCCGTTATCAAAAGATGTAGCATCTGGGCTTGAAAGTAAACAAGTGGCCACATGTCTGAGAAGCAACAAAGACCACATGGAATAAGCACACCAGCCTATGTGACGATGAGGTGTTGAAGGGATCAGGCATCAAAGAACCAAAAACTATATCATTATAAATGTGGGGGAATATAGATTGGGGACCCAAAGTCGATCAGTAGGTCAAGCGACGGCCCCTTACAGAGGGGTAGTAGGGAGGAGATGAGCCAGTCAAGGTACAGTGTATTAACAATGAAATATACAACTTTTCTTCAGTTCTTAAATGTTTCCTCCCACCCACTATCATGATCCCAATTCTACCTTACAAATCTAGTAGACCAGGGGATTTACACTGGAGCCAGAAATGGGTAATACAGGATAGACGATCCTTTTGGAACCAGGGGTGGGAATGGTGATGCCAGAAGGGTGGAGGGAAGGTGGAATAGAAGGGGGAACCTTATTGTAGGGATCTGCATATGACCTCCTCTCTGGGGTGTGGACAGCGGGGTGTGGGGCGGGTGAGGGGACACATCAGACAGTGCATGATGACAAAATAATGTCAATTTGTAAATTGTTGGGGGTTCATGGGGGAGGGGGAGTGGGGAGGGAGGGGAACTATGGGGAGCTGGTACCAGGGACCAAGGTCGAGGGAGAATGTTTCGAGAATGATGATGGCAACAAATGTGCAGATGTGGTCTCCATACAGTTGATGTGTGTTTTGATCGTGGTGGGAGTTGTATGAACTCCCAATAAAGTGATTTATAAAGTTAAAAAACCCCAAAAGATCTCAAGAGGAAAACCCTAGGGAGCGCCAATCCCCTGTGCACACAGGATCTCCTGCAGGTGCACGATCAGGATCTTCTGCATGGCAGATCATGGGAACAGCGTAGGCATAACATAGTTGAGTCATCACCCTGATAGAAAGCAAACCTCGAGAACTTGATGTAGAATGCATATTCAGAAACTTGTTCACACAACAAGTGGACAGATTGACAAGATGCATCACAGATAACTGTGATGTGCCCATTCAAGAACCATCATATTATCGGAACCCTAGAATCCTTTCTCTGCCTTCTTGCAGCAGCTGCACTTGTGCCCTTTTCCATCAACGTGACCATATTCCAGCTCCCAACACCATAGATGACTTTTTACTGCTTATGAACGTGAAATAAAGGAGATCATACAGTGTGCACTTAAAATTTTTTCTTTTGGTCTGGTTGGTTTTACTTAGCATTATGCCTAATTTTCACTTATTTATTTTTGCTGCTCTATAGTTTCCCTGCTGCTCATAATAACAAGGAGATGAAAACCAACCAAAGGTTCATCAGTAGAATGACTAAGGAAACCCTGGTAGACATACACATGGGTTGTTGCACATTGCTTAAAAACAACAGCAAACAGATGGATGGACCTGGAGGCCATAGGCCAAATACATTTAGCTACTCAGAAAAGGAAAAATATTATAGGAGACCATTATTATTATTATAAGGGGAAAAACCCCAAGATACATACTTACATACCAGACTTTGGAGATTGTCAGGGTGGAGAGGGCAAGGGAAGGGAGATAAAGCAAGGGGCTTGATATTGATGGGGGTCTCAACTTGCGTGAAGTGGAAGACAGTTGTCTACCGGAGGGAGAAGGGAGATCAGGGATGGGTGAAGGCATAGACTAGAAGCTTAAACTGTTCCACACGCAATTGATGGTCTGCAAAGCAAACTCTCATCTCATTGACAATGAAAATTATTAAAAAAAGTTAAAGACCAGGTATGTCACTTTGAGGACTAAGGTGTGACTAATCCAGGCCAGGGTATTTTCAGTCTCCCTCTATGTATGCAAGAGGTGGACAAAGAATATGGAAGATCAGGGAAAATGGATTCACTTGAATTGTGATGTTGGTAAAGAATATTAAGCGTACCATGAACTGCCAAGAAGAAGCAACTAATCTGTCCTGGAAGAAGGTTCACCAGAATTCCCTTAGAAGCAAAGATGGAGAGACTCTGTCTCATGTGTTTGGAATGTGTTATCGGGAAGAACCAGTCTCTGGAGAAGGGCACCGTGTTTGATGGCATGTAAGTCCAGAGAAAAAAGAGGAAATCCTGCAATGAGTTGCATTGACACAGTGGTTCAAACATAAAAGTAATTGTGACTAGTGCAGGCCTGCACAGTGCTTTGTTCTGTTGTGCTATGGTAGGAACAGACTTGGGGCACCTACCAACAAAAACAGCTTAAGATCCTACATTTTGATTTTATTACAGCTTATCCATACTACTGTGGACAGATATTTAATTTACTCTAGTTTGGAGATTTTGCATCTAAGATTATAGTGCATGCATTTCTATTTGCTATATACCTAAGAATGCACTTGTTAAATTGTGTTTGGTATTTATGTATGAATGTATGTATGCCTGTATTGTAATAGTTAG
The DNA here is from genome assembly GCA_004026705.1 of Nesogale talazaci. Lineage (NCBI taxonomy): Eukaryota > Metazoa > Chordata > Mammalia > Afrosoricida > Tenrecidae > Nesogale > Nesogale talazaci. Next base: position 81,699 of record PVJH01004129.1, on the reverse strand, counting down.
GTTTTTGGTGCTAACATGGCACCTGTAGGAATATATGGGTGGAGTTTACTTGCCAGTCAGGCCATAGCTTCATTGGAGGGTGACCTAGATAAATGGTTCACTGGAGGCTAGGCCCACCCTCTCCTTTCACTTTCCTCTTGACAAGCCACATGGAGCCACACTGAGACCTGTGATAGCCCTGCAGATGCTTCCACCCACTGGATCCATAAGACCTTGCACCTGCCGGCCTATGATCTTCCTGCATTTTGCATGATTGCATGTGCTGTGTGAGTCTGAGAGAGATTTATGGATTAGTATTGGGTTTATGGGCTAATATCAGATTTATGGATTTGATATGAACTGGGTTGGAACTGGGTATACACTTACTCTTTTATATAAAGCTTTTTCTCATGAAAGTGTCTGAATTTGTTTCTCTAACCCCCCCAGTCTAACATTATCTATCTATCTAATCTATCTTCTATCTAAATCTATATCTATCTATCATCTATCTTCTGTCTGTCATATATCTATCAATCATCTATCTGTGTTTTAATAGGTAGCTAAATAGATATTGCCAAATAGATTGTATTACTTTATAATCCCATCTGGTTGTATGTAATAATTTCTATTATTTGGCATTTTCTCCAATACTTGATACTGGATCTTTTGATTTTACCATCTGGTGTTGCATTCATTTTAAAATTTTTACAGCTATTGAGGAACCCTGGTGGGATAATAGTTATGTATTAGACCGTGATCCATATGGCCAGCAGTTCAAAACCACCAGAATCTCCAAGGCAGAAAGACTGGACTATTTACTCTGTCAACAGTTACACTCTCAGTATGCCACAGAGCGTTGCTTTGAACCAGCATGACTCAAAGGCAGTGAGAGCAGCTGTGAAGTTCACGCATTGCAGTGGAGTTGATGCTGACTCATGGCCCTATAGGGCAGGTCAGACTGCCTTGTGGGCTTCCAAGGCTGTAACTTGTTCTGGGAGGAGAACCCATATTTCTCCTGCAGCTCAGCTGGTGATTTCGAACGGCTGACCTTGAGTTTAGCAGCCTAATTCATAATCATGAAGTCACCAGGGGTCAACAGCTACTGAACTGAAATTCATTTTTTTCTGTGTCCTTATAACCCCTCTTTCAATTTGTTAAATATCCTATTTTGTGATGTGTCCATTCAATCTTTTGGTTATCTTTCTAGTACATCCTCTCCTTTTTAAAAATTTTTTTAAGAGTTTTAAATCAATATACTTATTGTACATTATATTTCATTTTGGCTTATGTTTTCACCCTTTAATAAATATCGTCTTTTAAATTCACCACCCCTTATTAAATGGTCCTTAAAAATACTTTAAGTATATTTCATTTTGACCAGAAGTCTCTAATTTCAACGCAGTACACTTCACTAACATCCTCTTGATGTGTAGTGCCTTTTTGGTGTGTGCTGTACTTATGAAATCTGTTTGGAGTGAGAACCAGTGGATTTCCGTGACTCTCCTGTCTCTGTACATGCTCAGGAAGCCTCATGGGAGCGGCAGGACGAAGGGACACCATCACACCAACTCCTGGGCTTGAGGGTCTGGGCTGATGCGAGGAACCTGCTGGAGGCTTGACGTGCCTGATGAGAATCAGGACTCTAGCCGAGGGGGTCACAGAAGTTATGGGTTCCAGGAACTATGTTGTTAGCTCACCTGATTATCAGAAGATTCGATTAGCTGTTACTTTCCTAAAGATGGTAGTTTCTGGAAACCTTGTAGAAATGAAATCTCGGTGTGAGTGGTGCTGTGTTTACAGCCCTTGGGGCAGGAATTAGACACCAATTCCTACTCTGCCCAAGCTAATTCTCCTGGAATCTGCTGTCTTTCATGGCCTGCTAAATGAGCGTCCTCCTACGACCCTGGAGCCAGGGGCAGTTGCCTGTGACCAGAACAGGCAGTGGCTTCTGTGGACTAGAACAAAATGTCTAACAAAGTCAACAAGATTCTTGGAGGGGTGTGTGTGTGTGAGTCAGGGGCGGGGGCCGGGGGGGAGGATGTATATATGAACAAAGTACAAGAAGGAAGTTGCTGGTTGGTGTTAGGCATTTATACTGAAAGACCATTATAGCTGAGACAACAAGGAAAGTTGTTTTGGGACTATGCTCTTGTTGATCAGTTAAGGAACTAAGATGAGAGAGAGAGCAAGAACGAGAGTGAGAGCGAGAGTGAGAGCGAGAGCCAGAGCGAGAGAGCGAGAGAGCGAGAGCGAGAGAGAGAGAGAGAGAGAGAGAGAAACAGTGTTAGTCCAGGTAGACTAGAGGAACAAATTTCATAGACACGCATATAGATCTAAGGAAAGGTTTTAGATACAAGAGGAATGGAACACTGAGAAAGCATCCCAACCCAATCCAGTTCAAAGTCATAAGTCCGATATTAGCCCATATGTCTGATACCAGTCTATAACGTCTCCTTCCAACTCACAAAGTCACAGGTCAGTGGGTGCAGAATCCCAGTGCTGGCAGGGGTCTCCCCATGGCTCCTCACTTCTAGGGCTCAGGGTTCATCAACAGCATCCAGTGATGGCAGAAGCAACTCAGCACTGGCAGGAGTCTTCACATGGCCTCTCCCGCTTCAGAGGTCTGGCTCCATCAGGGCCAAGCCATGTGGCTTCTCCGGCTCCTCAGACGCTGCCATCTTGTCTTGTCCATGATTAATCGTCTCTGAGACCAACTCCCAACAACTGGGGAAGATAGCTTCTTATCTTCACGAGGGAAATATCATGATATTTCCCAGAAGTCTCAGGAGAAAGCCATGCTCACACAGAGGCCTCATTGGCTACTCAATGGTTATCTTCAGATTAACAGTCTAGACTCCACCCCTACATCTCAATCATGAAATTAACATAAGCACATGACCTCCACAAACGCATCTTTAGTTCCTGCTCATCTTGAGGCTAATGTAATGTTTCTTGGTTTCCCTTGACCCTTCTGTGTCTCCTTGCAATGACCTTTTTGTTCAAATCAGTGTCTGATACTTGAAATCAAGAGTATGAGCTAAGGCTGAGCCACGGTGGCATAGTGGTTGTGTGCGGGACTGCGGCCCACTGGGATGGAGGTTCGATTCTAGCTCCATGGAGCAAAGGCTGGGCCTCCTACTCCCACCACCTGAGGGCAGTGATGCCCCCCGCCCCACCCCCCCCAAAAAAAAAAAAAAGAGTATGAGCTAAGGTTGTCCAGATCAGAGAATAAAAATGGAAGGCACCTATTTATGAGTTCTTGTTTATTCAATAAGCTTTAGAGAGGTCTACTAAAAATGGGCTCCCTTACAACTTAGATTACCTATTCACAGACTAAAATAATGTCAATGTGGGGATAACGGTGCTGCTCTGTAGCCAATAAGATGTGCATTCTGGATATATTAGCCAAGCAGCTACTCAGAAGCAACCTTTAATCATTCATCCTGAGATTGTATCATGGTCTATTCCGAAGCTGGGGAAAGGGGTGGGGAAGCACATGTGGCCTGTAGGCTGGTCTAAACCAGTCATTTCCAGACTGTAGTACAGGGTTAAAGTTGGATAAAAGCTAAATGGCCAGGAGTAAAAGAATGATGACATCAATTAGGAGTCCATCCAAATTAGGGAGTATTTATGGAGTCATTACATATGATGTCATAAAAGAAGGTCTTAATAATAGGGGAAATTAACTGTATAACAATATATGACATTAACTGGAAAACAGATGTAAAAGTGTCTATACAATTTGTTCTAAATTTTGTTAAAATATTTCTGAGTGGGGGCAGGAGGAAGAACTAGAAAGAGACAGGCTACCCTGTTAATCATCGTTATGTAGGAGCCCCTGGTCGATGCACATGGTTAACCTGCTCCATGGCTAACTGGGTTAGGTTGGATGGTCTAGCAAAACAAAACCAGGGAGGCTCAAATGTGTCTAAACAAGAGGGCATCTCTTAAAAGGAAGGCAACCCTGCCCACCCCCACTCAAGGTCGTAGGTCTGACGCTAGCGGGGCCTCTCTTTAGACTCATGTGGCTGCAGGCTGACAAGTGATGAAGAAAGGTGAATCAGGGATGCAGGAAGAACCCAGGCTGGGGGGCGTAGAGCCATGTGGATCCAAGTATGGCAGGGTGCCGATATCCCTCAGGGTCAGGTGGCCCCATGTAGGCACAGAGGCCCAGCCAGCAGGAAGACCCAGGACACAGAGAGAAGGGAGAGGGAGGGGTCTTCAGTGTCTCTCTTATAAAGAGGCCACACCTCCCTGTAGGCACCATCAGGCTGTGACATGATTGACAGGTTGAACTCCACCTTTACAAGTTGACATAAAATCTCACTGCCACGTTAATGGAAAGGTTGGTGGTTCAGGTCCGTGCAGAGGTGTCTCAGAAGAAAGGTTTGATAATGTGGTTCTGACAGGTCACAGCCACTGATAGCTCTGTGTAGCATGTGGTTCTACCCTGACACACACAAACTCACCATGCTTTGGGGATGGTGGGTAGTCGTGGTGGTGGTGGTGGTTGTGGTGATGGTAATCTTTTAATAGAGTAGTTAGATATATACTAGTCATTCTGTATTTTCTATGGTTATAGTTTGTAACATGAGAAAAGTTTAAGACAGAAGTATAAATAAATACATTGACTCAGATTCTTAAAGTGTAACACGACTTGAGTTTCTTTCAGCACCCAAGCTAAACCCCTGCCCCCTAGGAATGAAGACTTTGGAACAATTTGCAAACAAGGACTTGTTGAAGACCCTTCCCTAGTTGGCCCATGGCCACAGGAACCTGGGTCCTCGTCTCCGTGCCGCCTCTCTTACCTTCTTCAGGGTATTTGGAGGCAATAATGGCTCAGACTTTACAGGGTGTGGAAGAGCACGGACAGCCAACTCTGCAATGACCCAGTCAAACTAAGCCATGATTTTGGAAAAACATGGGAGAAGGGAGCAGGACCAACGTTTGTAAGTGCTTTGAGCAGGGAGGACTTGTCATCTTTGGCTTAACCCATTCAGTGGCTGGGCAAATGCAGTGTGAACTATGTCTTATAGACTCCAGCAAGCAATCAGGGAGAATGGAGTTGGGTGAACTGGGCACATGGCCTCCCCTGGGCACCAGTCCTTTGACGACCAACACTTGACATAATGCCTCCCATCACCCCTTGTCTGGACCCCCAGAAGTTTGGAGGGTGCCTTCTACTGATAGTGAGAAGTTGTCTACTGGGGCAGCGTAGAAGGAAGGCAGTCTTTAGTGGAGACTTGAGAGACGGCAAGGAGAGCAGCTCTGCCGTGTCACCTGCAATAGCTCCAGGTTGAGACGGATCCTTTTGTGCTCTGGGTATGATAACTGTGTTTATCACGCCAGAGAATGTACAGCTATCACCCGGCCCACGTGGCAGGCAGGCCTTGGATGTGGACACAGGATAAAGTCTCTTGCAGAAGCAGAAAGCATGTCCGCACCCTTGATTTGTCGCGACGACTTGTTCATGTGGATCCTGAGCTCCTTGTGAAGTCCATATTTTAAAACTTTATGTAGCACCCCCCCCAATGCCTTTTATTTGAAGCTCCTGTGTCTTTACAAAGAACAAACTGACTGCCACCCAGTCAATTCTGATCCACCGTGGCCCTACACATTAGAGCAGAGCTTCCCCTCCTGGTTTCCAAGGCTGGTGCAGGATGACTCCTCTTTTTTCTGAGAGGTGGCTGGTGGGTTCAACCTGCTGATCTTGCTGTTAGCTCAACACACCGCCCACTAGTCCACCAGGGCTCTCCGCACCCCCAAAGTCCTTGGTAAATGTTTAGGAAATGGAAACCAAGCTGTCATCATAAAAAAAAAACCATCATTTTATTACAGCTCTTACAGTCCTTATAACAATTCATCCACCCATTGTGTCAAGCACATTTGTCCATGTGTTGTTGTGGCAGTCACTGATCTGTGTCAGTTTCAGCACTGGGAGTGTAGCGGTGGAGTCTAGCCTGTCAATCTGGAGATAGTCAATAAGACCTCTGTGTGGGCATAGCTTTCTCTGAGAGTTCTGGGAACTTTCATATTTCCCCCATGGAGGTGAGAGATAAAACTCAGTGTCTGGGAGATGCTTGACTGATAAGACAAGATGGCAGCATAGACCCTGAGTTCTAGGAACTGGAGGAGCCAGAGGAGAAGCCACATGGGCTTACCCTGATGGGGTCTAGAACCAGACCTCTGAAGACAGAAAAGTCACAGAGAGACCCCTGCCAGCACTGAGATGCTTCTACAGTCAATGGATACTGCTAATGGACCCTGAGCCCTGGAAATAAGGAGCCAAGGGGAGACTCCTACCAATGGCGGGATGCTTCTACTGTCACTGGATACACAAGACTCTGCACCCACTGGTCTGTGATTGTCCTGGTGTCAATGCATGTGCCTCATGAAACTGAAGGAGATTTTATAGACTTGTATCAGACATATGGGGTAATTGGACTTATGACCTTGGATTCGACTGGGTTGGAATGCTTTCTCAATGCTTCATTTCTCTTTTATATAAACCTCTCCCTTATATAGATATGAGTTTATGAATTTGTTTCTCTAGTTTACCCAGACTAATGCAGTTGTTATAATGATTTTCTTAAAAAATAATTTCATTGGGGCTTCAACAACTCTTCTTATAATACATACACCCATCCATCGTATCAAACTAATTTGTATATTTGTTGCCATCATCATTCTCAAAACATTTTCTTTCTACTTGAGCCCTTGATATCAGGACCTCATTTATTCTCCCTCCCTCCCTGTCCTACCCTCTCTTCCTCCTTAAACCTTGATAATTTAAAAATTATTATGTTTTTTTCATGTCTTATGCCAACGGCTCTCTCCCTTCACCCACTTTTCTGTTATTCATCCCCCTGGGAGGGGGTTATATATTGATCCTTATGATTGGTTCCCCCTCCCCCCCCCCTTTTCCCTTCCCCTCCTGAAATCACTACTCTCATTATTGGGCCTGAGGGATTTATCTTCCCCGAATTCCTTGCTCTTATCTGTACCTGTCGAGCCAGATTTGTCAGGTAGAATTGGGGTCATGATAGTGTGTGTGTGTGTGTGTGTGTGTGTGTGTGTGTGTGGTAGGGGAGAGGAAGCATGAAAGAACTAGAGGGAAGCTACATGTTTTGTTGGTGTCATATTAGCTGCCATCACTTAAAAGGTAGTTTAAGTTCCCCCACATCCTTTCTCCTCTGTTCAAAGAATGAGAAGCTCTGCTGTCACCGAGGGTGTCTTGGGTCAGGATGAGCAGAGTAGGTTTCCCAACAGAGGGGAGGGACACTTTTTCTGCAAAGTTTTACGCTGTGCGCAGGCAGTGCCAGTTGGACTGCGACCCAAAAGGCCAGAAGTTTGAAACCAACCACCCACTCTTTAGGAGAAAGAGAGGGCCTCCTATTTCTTTCCAGAGTTAGCATTTCAGAAACACACGGGACAGTTCCACCCTCCCCTTAAGGGTTGCGATGAGTCAGCATCGGCTCCATGGCGGTGCAATGTTTGTTTTTAACTTGACCTGCTAAATCATCACGGGAAGCTACTGTCATCCCCTCTTCATACTGAGTCAGCCCAAACCTAACTTAGTTTACCCGTGACTTCATGGGAGCCCAGGATCTTTGCCCTGGATCTGCTTGCAGGGCCCATATGTCCTGCATGAAAGACTCTTTTTAAAAAAAAAAATTGTGGGGGGGCTCTTATAGCTATTATAACATTCGATACACATCTGTATTAAGCACATTTGCACACATATTGCCACATTCATTTCCAAACATTTTCTACTTGGGCTCTTGGTATAAGCTCCTCTTTCTCCCCCCCCTTTCTAATAAATCATTTTTTGGGGGGCTCATACATCTCTCCTCACGATCCATACATACATCAATTGTATGCAGGTCTCATTTGCACACTTGTTGCCATCATCACTCTCAAAACATCCTCCCTCCACTTAGGCTCCCAGTACCAGATCCCCATATTTCCTTCCCCCCTTCTTTCCCATGAACCTTTAATAATTTACAAATTGTTATTGCTTTTTCATATCGTACACTGTCCAATATGTCCCTTCACTCACTTCCCTGTTGGCCATGCCCCAGGGAGGAGGCTATATGTAGATCCCTGAAATTGGTTTCCCCTTTCTACTTTCACCCTCCCAGTATCACCACCCCCATAACTAGTCCTGAGCGAACATCTATCCTAAATTCTCCATGGTTCCGACTCCAGTGTACATCCCCTGTTCCAGCTGGGCTTGTCTGGTAGAACCAGGAGCATGATAGTGGGTGGGAGGAAGCATTTGAGAACTAGAGGAAAGATGCATATTTCCTTGTTACCACACTGTACTTTAACTGGCTCCTCTCCTCCCTGCAACCCCTCTGTAAGAGGCTGTTGCTTCACTTATTGATGGGCTTTAGGTCGCCAATTTGTACTCCCCCCTATTTATAATGCTGTAGTTTTAGTTCTTTGATGACTGACAACGGATCTCTTCAACACCTCGTGGTCCCACAGGCTGGTGTGCTTCATCCATGTGGGCTTTGTTGCTTCTGAGCTGGACGGATGCTTGTTTACTCAAGCCTTTAAGACCCCAGACGCTACATCTTTTGATTGCCAGGCACCGTCAGCTTGAAAGAATCTTTTTTGTTGTTGTTGTAGATAACACCCACAGCAGAACACACACCAACTCAACTGCTTCTACGTTGAAGAGTGACAGAAACCACATTCCGGTCGGGCAACCATTCTCACACTTATCTCCTACAGGGTTGCTCTGACTTGAAATGGACTACGGCAGTGAGTTTGACTTTCTTGTTGTGTGTGTGTGCCCAATTCAGTATATGTACTGAAATCCCTCCACTGCTGTGATGGATGCAGGACTCCCATCCTTCTTGTTCGTGTAAGTTTCTAAAACTCAGACAATAATCACAATTGATACTAGGGGTGTGCTCTGTGCCGAATGCCCTATCTTTTGCACGCATGACACGCCAACCACAGGGGAAGAGCTGAAGCTTAGAGGACTTTGTTGAAGTCCCCTGGAGACCCAGAGGAGCCTGAGCTGGGCTTGAGCCTGGGCACTGTGACTCTGAGGGAGCTCCCCCTGCAGGAGCCCAGGGGAGAGTCCAGGGTCGGGGGCCCAGGTCCTGTGCTCTGCTGGAAGGCCAAGTGCAGAAGAGGCGGAGCGTGACCTCAGGGTCAGACAGACTGGTGTTCCGATCCTGCCCGTTAGGCACTGCTTCTAGATCAGAGTGAGGGACAGCAGGCATTTTTTTTTCATTCAGTCTCCTAGGGCTCCTTTTCCGCTCAGCGGTTCTCACATTTTACTGAGCATCTACCTTACCTTTGATCTTTTGCTAGATGCCGTGCAGTAAGAGATGGGGGATGCATCCCTGTCGTGCCGCTTTCCTGGCGTGTAGGGTCCGAATCTGAGGGTGAGACGTAGGATTGGTGATAAGAGACTGACACAGGACAGGGCAACTGCTCTCTGTTGTGTGTAATGAGGGCTGCCATAAGTCGATGTTGGCTTGCAGGCAGCTGACCTCCACCACCACCACCACCACCACCACCAAACAACATATGTGATCAACACACATAAACCAAACCAAACACACTGTCATCAACCCGAAGCTGACTCACAGCGATCCCATAGGACGGGGTGGGAGTCCCCCGTGAGTTTCTGAGATGGTGACTCTTTACAAGAGCAGAGAGTCTTCTCTTTCTCCCCAGGAGCAGCTGGTGGTTTTGAACCACTGACTTTGGGGGTTACAGACAAACACATAACCACGATACCACCAGGTATATCCCCAGGAGTGGAAACACGCCGACAATAATTAAACAGTTGATAGTGTGGTGCAGCGGCTACATCCGTGGCCATCAGTGCAGTTGGAATAGGGTTGTCGGCTATGTGAGAGTGCGTCGCCGGGAAGGCGTGTGTGGTACATACAAGGTGAGTGGGAGGTGTGTGCGTGAGACTGTGGGCATGTGAGTGTGTGTCTGTGAGTGAGCCCCGAGCCCCTGGAAAGTGCGTGTTGGTGAGTGTGTGCATAGTGCGTGGGTGAGTTTGAGCATGTGGGTGCATGTGTGAGGGTGGCTGAAGGAGGGTGTGTGGAGCACTGGGGGACTGGCAGTATCTGATGAGGTGTGGAGGCATCTGAGCTAGAGGATGAGAGCATGGGCACGACCCTCATCCTGAGGGATGAGTAGGAAGGGAAAGAGGAGGAACAGGAACAAGAAGAGGGAGAAATCCATGGAATCCAAGTCTTGAGCAGAAGAGGGATCTGGAAAACTGTGCCCGAGCCGTGGCTGAGGTAAAAGCTCAGTGAGAAGAAGCTGTAAATAAATAACCAGGAGGGAAAAGAATATCGAATGCTTGTCAGGGCTTCATCAGCCGCCTACGACCTGGTCTCTCAGAAGATATGCTCCCTGCTTATAAGCCTAGGAAATGGACTTTTGACACGAGAGTGACCTGTTTTTGTCAGTGTGACCTGGGCTTAGAGGACTATTCGATTCCAAACCTGATTTTGTGGCCAGTCAGGCTGAGGACATGGAACAGGGATGAGGGACAGGGAACAAACCACTCATGAAACTGCCCAGGCAAAGTCCATTAGGCGTGAGTGGAGTGGCCATGCTTGCTACACCAAAAAACAGGGACCTCTCCCTGGACTAAAGTCTCCCACCTGCCCTGATTTACTCTAGGCAAGTAAGTTGCGTACCTTTCATTCATTGCCGTCATCCAAAAGAGTAAAATGAGAGACTGTTGATGTCTTTTGGCTTACATGGTCAAGAAACAAGGAGAAAATTTGTAAAGTATTTCAGGTAGATTCTTTTCTGCAGCTTGAGAAGGATCCGGGTGGGTGGGGTGGAGGGGCATAATTAAGGTGGAGTTGAGGGGGTGGAGCACTGCCATCCTAAGGACTCAGTCAGGAATTCAGTCCCAGGGAGCCTTTGGCAGAAGGAAATACACTCAGAGGGAGGCGAGTAGAACTCTAAGTCCTCAGGGATGTGAGTGGTCCCCTGCCACCCCTGCCAGTGTTCCCCTCCACGGAGCTGGCCCCCAATTGACCATGGCCTGGGTGTAGAGGGCTAAGGGCAAAGATGCCCGTTGCCCTCTGCTACAGTGCATTGTGATCTGAGGTTGGTGTCCTTAGGCCAGTAGATGAGATCTCCCACATTCCCCATCCCCCTGTGCCCCCCACCATGTGTGGGAGCCTCACACATACCATCTGCAATCGTTTGCAAAATACAAGTTCCCCGGCTTCGTGTTGACACTGTTTTCTTTCCTGCACACATGCAAAGACCTTTGAGTCGGCAGCTCTGTTTTATAAGGTTGCTGTTTCCTGCCCTTGCTTTATTACATCTGTTCTTTGGGGCATGGTGTTATAAATTGGGTATGTGATGATGTGTAATCACTAACTGAAAAGCCAATACATTTTCACTGTACCAGCAGCAAGACAAATAAAAGGCGAAATGAAAGGCTTGTGCTCTTTTGACAAAGGGAAAAGCACACAACACACATATTAAAGGGGAAAAAATATCAGATTGCAAATTGAAAATGTTGTCATCTTCTGGGAAATTATTTCCTTGGGGCAGTGGGGCTGAAGCTTGCCACTTGGGAGTAGGGTGTCCTGGTGACAGGGGGTGGGGAGGGCGGAGGATCCTGCTTCATTCCTCGTGGGAGCTACAGTATTATTAGGCTTTGTGCACCTCTGGCTATTGCCCCCAGCTCTTATGAGAAATGGTGTGGGCAGCCCTAGATGGAGGATGAGGGGCACAGAAGTTGCGGGGTAGAGAGAGACAGCTGCAAAGAGGAGTGCACCTTACTGTTTTTGTGGGTGCATTGAGTCACGGGAGGGGTTCCTGGGGGTGTAGTGGTTATGCATTAAACTGTAATATGCAAGGCCTGAGTTTGAAACCACCAGCTGCTCCTAGGGAGAGAGACACGTGTTTTAGCTCCTGTAAAAAGTGACAGCCGGGGATGCAGGGAGGAGGTGAGCCAGTCAAGGTACAATGTAGTAACAATGAAATATGTAACTTTCCACTAGTTCTAAAATGCTTCCTCCCTCCCACTATCATGATCCCGATTTTACCTGACAAATCCAACTAGACCAGAGGATGTACACTGGAGCTGAAAACATGGGAAATTTAAGACAAATAATCCCTTCAGGTCTAGTGGTGAGAGAGGTGATACCGGGAGGGTGGAGGGAGAGTGGAGTAGAAAGGGGGAACCGATTTCAGGGATCTACATATAACCTCCTCCCTGGAGTATGGACAGCAGGGAAGTGAGCGAAGGGACACATCGGACAGTGTACAATATCAAAGAGTAATTACAATTTATAAATTATTAAGGGTTCATGGGGGAGGGGGAGAGAGGGGAACTATGGGAACTGGTACTGAGAGCCTAAGTGGGAGGGAGGATATTGGAGAGTGGTGATGGCAACAGTGTGCTAATGTGGTCTGCATACAATGGATGTATGTATTGATTATGATGGGAGTTGTGTGAGCCCCCAATAAAGTGATTCATTAAAAAAAAAAGTGACAGTCTCTGAATTTCACAGGGGCAGTTCTACCCTGCCCGACAGGATTGCTGTGAGGCAAGGGATCCCCCTGAATGGTACAAATGGTTGCTCTCTCCCCCCACTAACTGAAAGACTGCAGTCTAAAGTCGCCTTGAGAGAAAGGCTGGTGGTTTTCTTCCAGACATGGTGAGTTCTATGAGCCTGTTCTCTTCTGACCGGCAAGGGCCCAGAGTTGTAAATGACTCTGTGACAAGAGGTTTTTATAGAGTAGAGAGATTGTTTATTTCCATTCATAGAAGCTGTGGCAGTTACATAATCTCCTGTCAAGTTGCAAAGGAGGAGAATCTAGACTGTCAATCATGTTGCAGCGTGATGACCTTGTTTGGAGGCAAAAAGGAGATAAATAGCTCACTGAAGGCCAGATACACTCTTAGCTTGTCTCCCTGGAAGACATTCCTGTGGACAAGTCTCATTGGAGCCATGTTGATCGGTTCAGAGCCCTGGAGATGGAGGAGTGATGGTGAGATCCACACCAGCACTGAGATGTTTCCACTGCCACTGGATCCTCTAGTCTGTGATCTTCCTGCCTTGGGTGTCATTGCATGTGTTGCATGAGTCTGCAGAGAAATTTATAGACTGATATCAGACATATGAGCTAATATCAGACTAGCGGACTTGATCTGGACTGGACTGGGATGTTTTCTGAATATACACTTGCTCATGTATATAACAATCTTTCCTATACACAAATGGGTATCTATGAATTTGTTTCTCTAGTCCACCCAGACTAACACAGAAGCCCAGTAGACCTTCCTGGCTGTTGAAGCATGTGGCCCAGTCTGAGCCATCGTGTGAGCGTTTCCTAATGGATGATCCGGTATCTGTTCTGATTCAGTGTGTGTCCACTGGATGGGAGGGGTGCATGCTAGTGTAGCTTGAGAGTTTTTAGGAAAGAACTCCTCCTGCCCATTATATTAAATGCATATGAATATTCATTCATCATTAAACATTCTGTAGGTTCATGCAATTTTGCTTAGATTTTCTCCTTCAAAGCCTTGAGCAAAATGCAATAAAAATAGGAGGGGGTGGAGGTGGGAGGGCGGAGGAGTTTTATGAAACTGGTTAAAACAAAAGGTAATAGGAATAACATGTGTCAGTTCACAAAAGATTAGGAGTTTTCAGTAAAATGAGAGAGAGAGAGAGAGAGAGAGAGAGAGAGAGAGAGAGAGAGAGAGAGAGAGAGAGAGGAGAGTGCTATCTTTAGGTTTGGTACCTAGTTGTGTTCATGAACTCAGGTGAACATGAGTCAGGGTAAAGGTCCCTCCTAGATAACAACCATCTTGATATTGCTGCTGTATACCTGGGAGTCCACGCTCACTCCCAACAGCCCCACAGAAGAGAGAAGACCTGCCCCAGATGATTTTTCAGGCTGTAAGTCTTTACAAAATCTTCCTCCCAACCACTGGTTGGTGGGTTCGAATACCGATCTTTCAGTTAGAGACTTTGTGTTTAAACCCTGCATCACAGGGCTCCTTTAGAATTCCACCCTTGTTCCAAATACATCGCTATAGTAAATAGCCATGCAATTATCATTAAAGCAAAATGGCAGCTTTGCATTTATAGATCATCTGCATACAGGACTGAGGAGAGGTAGGTGGTAAGTACCTGGTGTGACACTACCAGGGCCCTGGGGTTCTACTGGGGATCCAGACCATCAGCTCTTTCTGGCAGTCCCTCGCTTTTTTCTCTGGGCCCAACCCAGCTCTCAGCAGCTCAAGTTTCAAAAACGTTTGGAAGGCCTTCTTGTCATTACAGATTAGCATCCAGGGAAACTGAGGGCTCTGAGGGTTGACTCATCCACAGCCACCCCTAGCAGAGAGAGACTGGACCTGCGCCTTCCAAGGCCTGGCTCGGTTTCCCTGGGGCTTTCTTGGAGAGGAACGAAGGTGTGTGGACCAAATGATGCCACGCAATTTAAATGCCAGAGCATTCGTGTTGTGGCCATACTGGCAGCTAAGGGTTGCCAACATGGTGGGCTGCCAAACTGCTGTTGTACTGCTGGATAGGCTTGGACCCTGTGACAGTGCCTTGTCTTCCTGGCAAAAAAGAGAACTGGGTGGCACTGTGGATTAAGCATTGCATTGCTGATGACAGACCATTCAAACCTCCGAGCCCATCCTCAGGAGAAGGCCGAGGCTATCTGCTCCCATAAGGGCTGGATCTCAGAAATCCTCTCTAGGGCCAACCCTGAGTCAGAATTGACTTGATGGCAGTGCAAGCACTCCCCCACGAGCACCCTGCTGTGGCTGAATTCTTCTACAGAGGAAAAGAGAAAACTTCTTTTGGTGGTCATGCCTCCCAGCGGACGATCCTTTTCAGAAACGAAAGCCTTGGCTCGTCCAATGAGTGAATGTCCTGCAAACAGTACAATGTAGGCAGGGCCTGAGCTTCATCATTGTGTGGTCTGTCCCTACTTCCCACCCCTGCAATCTGTGCGATCTCATGCTTTTCACCTCTGACCTCCGTGCCCACCAGAGCGCTTGCTGTGGTGTTGCAAGGACTCACTCACTTTTGCATTTGTTTACTTGAATGAGTAAATGGAAAAACTAAAAAAGAGAGAATAACAGAGGTAAATCACCTTAAAGAAGAGGCTTGTGACCCACTGAGGTCACAGTGTGTCACCATTTGTTGTCCAGTGATAGGTTCTCAGTAATTCAGACCCAGCAAAGGGCTCAGGAAACTCACCTGCCACGTGGCATGGGCAGAGGTAGGCACCCAGACCTCAAAGGCGCCCACTTCCACGTTGAGTGAGTGTATTGCCGTGACCTGCCTTTGAAGTTCAAGCCCATTTGCACAAGCTTTTTAGTAGCGATTGACTGGTAAATAGGCAGGAACATTTGTGTGTGGGTTGCTATATTTCTTAAGGCTGAATTATTGAGTTGAGTGGTCCATAAGAATAATAAATCAATGATTAAGAGTGAATTCACTGCTAAAAGGCAAAGGACCAAATAATGACATAATAAAGATGATGGATTAAATTAGGAGCTAGCAAACTCTGGCCCTGGGGGCCAAACTCTGCCCTGCACCTGTTTCAGTAAATAAAGTTTTATTGGGACCCAGTCAGACTCATTAATTCACAGATCATCTATGGCTGCGTTCCTGTTTGGAACATAGAGTGGGGTCATGACCGCAGGGATCCTTTGACCCGCAGATTTTTTCATATTTACAATTTGACCCTTTACAGAAAATGCTTATTGACCCTGACATCCGACTGCAGTGAAAACTGGTGCTGACAAGGACCGAGGATGAGGCAATGCCCCCTTTCTCTTGGCAGGTCTGGTGCCAGAGGCTTAGCTTCTGCAGAACCTCGTTATCCACGATCATAAATTAATGCCGTTAATTTAAATTTCGTTGGTTTGGTAGTTTTAACTGTATTTATTCTGCAAATTTGTTTTTATTTTATATTTGCATAAGGGCTAGAAGCACAAAGATTTATGCTGAGATTAGTCTTTGTATATATTAACTTTACTGTAAAATAATGTAAATCAACCCCGGGGGATTGGGAAGACTTCCCACCCTCTTCCCCTCTGCAAATGTGCTCTCCTCTCTTTTTTGGCTTAAGTTTGGAAATTGTTATTTTTTAAGGCAATTGGTAGGAGCTCGTGCCTGGGTTTTGCTAACTTGTACTCTGTCCCTTGGTAACCGTCTCCCTTTCTGCTTGCTTGGGTGGAGGAGCAGCAGCACTAAACATGTCTCTCCTTTCTCATTTGCCTTCTAACGTGGAGACTTTCAGAGAAACGAAGGTGGATGGCGAGGTGAGTACCCCGAGCCCTGTGTTTTGTTCTTGTACAATTTGGGGATGGCAAGGCTTGGATGGTTACCACAGGACTGCTCACGTTTCCCAGTGCAGGGCAAGGGGTTCTGGGTGTCTCCTTTCAGAGTGAGTCCCTGCCCTGAGCCAGATTTTGGGAGCCCAGCAGAACCCCGGCCTCTCCAGAGACTACCTCCCCTCTCCCCTCCCTACCTCTCCTCCAGTTCCGTCACCACTGTGCTGTCTTTCTCTCCCTGTCTGGCACCTGCTCAGCTCTCAGCTTGGTAGCTGTCACTCCCTCAGAGGTCCCCTCTCCCCTAGTCTGTCCCGACCCTCTGCATCCTCTCATAGCACCTCAGAGCATGGGACTGACCCACCATTGAACATTGCAAATCTGTGCATGGGGCATTTGGGGACTCACGGGCCTTTCCTGAAATTTGTTGTCTAGAGTTGGACAGACCGTAAATTCTCAGAGCTTGCATTTGATAAGCATTCTCTGTTTGCTATAAATCTGCGTGTCACTTTTAGAATCCGTGTGTCAGAGGATTGTAATATTTTAGAGCTGGAATAAAAGTGGGAGTTTGAAAAAGCTGAGACTCTAGTCCAAGGTCACACAGAGAATCAGAGGGAAGCCTAGAATTGTCCTAGTTGGAAACAAAATAAAAATTAAACACAACAAACACAGCAAACTCACTCTGAAAACTTTCCCCAAGACACAAATAAGGACAACAACGAATCGATCTTGCCCCTACCGAGAGGCTAACAGTAGCCCAGCCCTGAACTCACCAGGGTCAACTCCAAGACTACGTCGATGTCAAGGTTGGGTTTGTGATGCAGACTGGAAGGTGTTGTGTGTCATACTTGCTGAAACTCTGGTTAATTTTGTTCCCAGTTGGTTTTAGCAGTCCATTTTTATAGGCCATGTCCTATTTACTGTTTGTTTACGAAGTCCTACAGCAGCGTTCAGGGGTGAGAAACGGAATTCTGGCTCACTGCTGGCAGAGCGTAAATACCTTCGCAGGAGAAAGGCCTCATGCCTTTGAGGCCCCTGATTGGAAGACAAGCTCAGAGCAGCCTGGAAGTGTGAAGTAAGCTTCGTGGAACATGCATCTTCCCCAGTCTCTCTGGAGCAGTAACAGGTCTTCCCCTGACCCCTCCTCCTCCTTCAGCCCCGTGCCCACTGCGCTTTCTTACTCCTTGCTTGGCACCTGCTCAGCGCTCAGCTCATGAGCTGTCACTTTCTCAGGGAACTCTTCTCCCGCTACCTAGTCCATCCCGACCATCGTCATCCCCTTGCCCAAGCCCCCGAGCACTGACCCACCATTGCAAGCATGTCTTCATGTAGGTGGTTGTCCTCCCTGATCCCACACCCCATGGGGCAGAAGTTCTGCTTTCTTCTCCATTGCATCCCCAAGCCAGTGCCTGCCGACTCACAGAGTCTCCCTAAACATTTCCTGGACACAGCACGAGTGAAATTTCCAACCAACATTTGGGAAGCCTGTGGAGGGGAGGGGTGGGGGTTGGACAAGATGAATCTCAGTGACACAGGTGGCAGCAGAGCCTATTGGAAACCTCCAAACGCCAAATTCACTGTCATGGAGTCCATTTGGCCTCGTTGGGATCCTGTAGGATGGGTAGGACTTCCCGTGTGGGGCAGTTGGCTCGGCACCTGTCATTCTTCACGGGAGTAGCAAACCTCATATTGGAAGGAGAAGCCAATTTGGAATCACTCAGGCTGTTATTGAAATCCCTGTATAAATTGGTCTCTCTAAAAAGGGAGCTGGTCATTCAGCCAGCACACAGAAATTGTGAAGATTCAGTGACCAAGGGAGGAGACTTAGACGCCTGGTCCCCATGGGCGCCAGATTGGAACTCTGCTCCAACTCTGCTCCGTGGACTTTTAGCAACAGCTTTTTCCCAGAGGTACATTCCCAGGCTTTTCTTCCAAGGCACTGCCAGAGAGGAGGGAGAGTATGTCAGCGGCCGATCGGAGACATCAGGTCTGTTCCAAACCCTCGACCCAGACACTGGCACCGGCGACCTGTTCTTTTTCAGGCCAGCGATGGGGTCCGTGTAAGAGTTTCTCTCCCTCTGGGCTCACCCAGAGCTGTGAATCTCGCTGACAACCGGCCTTGGAGAGACCCACGGGGCGTGGCCAGGCCTGAGTCTGCCCAAAGGGCAGGCTTTGTGTACCAGGGTGCAGAGAGCAGTTGGGAGACCCTACAGGGACCCTGGCTGGCTCAGGGAGGACAAGGGTTAAGCCACAGCCACTTACAATGGGCCTGTGCAGGGGTGTACCTGTTCATCATGATAAGTGTCATAGTAAAATCAATTCTCTGTGTACTTTTGGGAATTACAACTATCATTTCGGTGTGATTTATTTGGTGTATAACACGAACGTGGCCATTTGTTTCATCATTCTGAAAGTTCATCTACAATTGCTTTGAGTTTCTGGTTTTCGGGAGTGACACGTCCAATTGTTATCGTCTCTCCTATGAAATATAGATCCAGGGACACACTGCTGCCGGCCGTGCTTCCTCCCTGGTTACCTGCTGCAGGTGGCAAGGAAGGTTTTATTGCTTTGATTTCCCTTCTCCCCTCATGGCCCTCCCCTAGATGAAATCTATCTTCAGCTGGATAGGGGGTAACTGCCTCCACCCCAGGCTTTTCTTCCTGTCTTTCCCACTGGGATAGAAGCAGATCTGGAGCATGCTGGACTCCCCCAGCCCCTGCCCCTCCTGCAGCTTGGATGGGGGTTTCATTTCCCTCCCAAGCAGGCACGGTCCTGATCCCTACCTTGAAACCCACCTGCCCCTGGACATAAAATACGCCACGGCCATGGAATTGATTCCGACTTACTCACCCAGAGCACAGGGACAAAATGCCCCATAGGTTACTGAGCCATTGTGGGATCGTCACTGTTCAGCAGGGACTGAACTTTTGTTTCATAAAGGGTTTCTGGGGTGGGATGTCCAGCGTTCCTTTCTAGTTAGTCTTACGAAGTTTTGCATCCAAGGGCGGTGTGGCAGTCATGTACTCGTGTGTCAATTTCAAGATTGGGAGTCTAGGGGTGGAGTCTAGTCTCTCTTTACCAGAGCAGAAAGCCTCATCTTTCTCCCAAGGAGCAGCTGGTGGTCTCGAACTGCTGACCCTGGGGTTTGCAGCCCAACCCAGAACCGACTACATGCCTGTTCTTTTCTATAGCATTCTCCTCAGTGCCCTTGAGCCCACCCTGACTCTGAGTGACCCTGTAAGACAGGGTGGACTGCTCGTATGTTTGCAGAACAATTCACAAAGTCCCAAGTTCGACATCAACAGCCTCTCCTCGGGAGAAAGACAGGGCTTTCTATGCCTGTAAACCATCACAGCCTCAGAAATTCACAGGGGGCAGTTCTATCCTGGCCCATCGGGGTGCTGTGAGTGGACAGGGACGCACTGTTGGCAGTGAGTACAGTTTACATGGCGAGGGGAGCAGAGAGGCAAGCAGCTGGCGCTTTCTAACGGCCGACTCAGCGCTTTACCCCCCACCCTGTCATCCCCAGGCCCCTCTTCTATAGACTAGAGAAGATCACGAACGAGCAGCATTTTATTGTAATTGTGTAACAATGATACCGTAAGGCGGGGCGTGCATGTTCACAGACACGGCACATAGCTAGTGTCGAGTGCTATTGACTCGATTCCAACTCTCGGGCTCTCTCATTTCCCTAAGTCTGGAGCTAAGTGGTGTCCCGAGGACCCGGGTTTTCCATGGCTGGAACCGGCCCCCTTCAGGAGGCGAGAGATCTGTGACACGACGGGCACTGTGCTGTGCACAGTGATGAATGCCCTCGCCTTCCGTGGGAGGCATAGACTCCGGGCACTGCTGGGACTGTTTTGCTGACCGAGGTACTTGGTGCCTACGCCCTTTGAGGCAGGCTCTGGGAGGAGCTGCAGGCGCTCCGGCATCCTGGGACACAGGGTGCAAGCGAGGTCAAAATGCTGTCAGTCTTTCCATCTGTCGGTGGCATCTGTGGGGAGGGCTGCGGTTTATTCCTGACATCTTTTTACAATAATAACACCACCCACCATGTCGCACATGCACACACCCCTCAAATATCAGCGTCAGGATTTCCACCCGCACGCACCCCCCCACCGCCCGCCGCCCCCAACACCTGTTCCATTTTCTAGAAATGGAGCAGCTATCTTTGTATAAATCCTGACCAACTTTTAGGTCAATACCTAAAGGGTATCTTGCCACCCCATGGTTCCTTCCATGAAAAATGCAATTTCCTCGTTACCTCCTAGTGAAATCTCTCTCATCCTTGAAGATTCAAATGCAGCCCGCTCCAAGAAGCCCTCCCTCATTCCTCCCCGTGGGCTGTGGTCTTGCTGTGTGATGCCCCCACCATTCTTTACCCCCACTTCTGGCTTGGCATCTTTTATGTGTGTCTGCAGCCGACTCCCAATGACCCCGGAAGGCAGAGTAGAACTGCCCCCGTGTGGGTTTCTGAGATTGTAACTCTTCTCAGAAGTACAAAGCCCCTTCTTTCACTCCCAGAGCAGCTGGTGGTTTTGAACTGCCAACCTTGTGACTAATAGCCCAACGTGTAACCATTATGCCAGCAGAGGAGGAACGCTTACATAGACACCTTGGTGACTCAACTACATTTTAGTTCCTTTTCTCTCCTGGCACCCAGGGCCGTGTCTACCTGAGAATAGACCCTTCAGTAGTACATTTTGACTGTTAAGAAACGAATGTGCTTTGTTGTTTCTTTCTCCCCTGAACATGATGTTTATTACAAAACAAATAAAACATTGTCTACTGCATGGTGCAAGAGCTCTGGGTGACTAATGCAGTAGCCCAAGTGAAGTGGATTTGCCCAGGGCTCCTCGGAAGATAGGCCTGGTTATCTGTTTCTGCCCTGAGTCCCACATGGGCTCGTCACCGTTCAGCAGGGACTGTATACCTTTGTTTCGTAAAGAGTTTCTGGGGCAGGGTGCCCAGCACTCCTTCCTATTTAGTCTTAGGAAAATTTGCATTCAAGGGAGGACTCCTGCTTTGGGGGCAGTCTCTTCATTGAAATCGTCTCTCTTTTCTTGAATGGATGAGTTATCCCACAGGACCGTCCTTCCCCCAAATGGAGATAGTTGGTTCTCTTCAAGGGGGTGAGGAGAGGATGCTGTGGGGGGAGACAAAGGCCTGGGGGTTGACCAGAGAATGAGCAAAGCCAATAGAAAATGTGTGCCTGGGTGAACCGGTGGGAGCAGGCTGACCTTGGGGACTAAGTGAAGAGGATGGTGGATTGGACCTGGCACAGTGATTTAGAACTTAGTGCAAAGTGTAATGTGGACTCTCCACGCTGTCTAAGTGGTTAAGAGCTTGACTCCAAATGGAAAGGTTGGATGCTTGAATCTACCTCGAACGAGAGGTATCTTGGAAGAAAGGTGTGGCCGTTCATTTCCAAACAGTTCTACCCTAACATGCACAGGGTCACCACCAGTCAGGGTAGACTGGACGGCCGGTGGCTTGGCTTTCTCAGCGTCAGGGAGAGGAATGTTTCCAGGAGCCCTGGGATTGGCAGCCACAAGGCTCCTCCTATCCATGCCGAGAGAGTCGGTTTTTCAGGCGGCAAGTCAACAGGCCCTGCTGAAGGCAAAATGCTTCTCTTTCTCTCCTCTTCCTCTTGCTTCCAGGGCAAGGGAGAGAAAATCCCCGAGTTACTTCAATTACATGGATGACTGGGGAGAGCTTTAGTCCAGTAATAGAACCACCTGCCAGGAGAGAAGGGCGGCCAGTCCCCCTCCCTCCCCGGGGCCAGCTTAAACGGGCACCATTGACCTTCCGAGGGTGCATCACTAATGCAGGTGTTAACCTTAAGGCCCCTCACTTGGGCCTGTCACGAGCACTCATGCCTGTGACAGGTGTTTGTTGTGGCCCTGGCAGCAAGGTCAGCACCTTGGAGCTGCTGAATTCCCTAACCTAAAGGCGACACTTCAAGGCTGGCAAGTAGCCAGGCTCCAGTTGGCTGCCGCCTGGCCTCCAGGGAGCGCCGCCTGGGGCAGGGTCACAACAGCCTCCCCAAGAGCTTAGGGCTGGAAAAAGTGTTCAGAACTAGACTCTCCTGTCTCTTCTGCCTCACTCCCCTCACCCTTTCTTCCCCCCTCCTTGACCCAGCCACCCCTCCAGCTCCATTCTGGGCCTGGACACTGGAGTGTGGGACTGCAGTGGGATGAGCCCAGGCTGATCCTGGCTGCCTGCTCTAGGCCGGCAATGGCTGAGCACCCTGGCCTCCGCAGTGCAGTGGTTAGTTCTGCTTCCCCCAGGGCAGCCTTGGACAAGCAGAGAGGCTCCTAGGGGCACACGGCTCTGGTTTTAGCTGCAACAGGGCCCTTCTAGGTGGTGCCCTGGGCCAGAGCTTGGCTCGGCTGAGGCCTTGGCTGGACAAGCGTGTGCCAAAGCCCAGGCAGTGTCGTGGGTCTGCAGGTCAGCAGAGGACAGCAGCGTGTTCAGCTTCTTCCAGTAGATTGAGGTTGGGGTGTGTGTGTGTGGTGGGGGGGGGGGAATATCGGGGGATCCAGCCATCAACTCTGAGTCTTGGGGGCAAAAAGAGATGGGAGGGGGACTCACTGAGTTTGTGATTGCTGAATTTTTTACTACCTATTTCTTAACTAAGTCATTTCTGTGCAAGCCATTATGGCTTGGATTCTTGGTACCCTTTTCTTTCGCTATTAACAGTAATAATAATAACCTCCCCCGCCAGTGGCATTTATTGTGTTTTCATTGCATGGCAGGTAGTTTGCATACATTTTTCCACTGACTTATTAAAACAGCCCCGTGAAGTTGGCAGGATTATGAATGCAGAGATGTGTGATTTGCTCAAGGGGGAGCCAGGGTCTGAACCCCAAATGCCCCTCTGTTGTGCTACCCTTGGTCACTGAGTACCGCTTTACATGATCAGATCAGAAGTCCGAGGCCCAGAAAGGTGAAATGGTTGGCCTCTCAGCTGGGATTCATCCTAGAGCAGTGGTTCTCACCCTTCCTCATGCTGCCACCTTTTCATATACTTCCTCATGTGGTGGTGACCCCCCACCCCCAAAATTACTTTCATTGCTACTTCATAGCTGCCATTTTGCCATCGTTATGAATCGGGTGACTCCCGTGAAAGGGTCATTCGCTCGCCCCCCAAAGGGGTCGCGACTCACAACTTGAGAACCATTGCCCTAGCGCCTCACCTAATCACCTGGCTGGGCCCAGTGCTGCACTAGAGAGAACTTGGCTGGTGGTGCTTTCTGCAGTGGAATCAATTCGGACTCAGAGCAACCTTTAGGAGCGAAGAGAACTGCCCTGTCGGGTGTCCTAGGCTGTCACCTTGCAGGGAGGAACCCTGGGTAGGAGTTGAGTTGTTAGCTGCTAGGTTAGCAGTTCAAGTCCAGTTGTCCCTCCACTGCTCCATGAAGATTCGCAGCCTTGGAAGCCTAAAGCTACCGTTCCATTGAGGCCTACCGGGTGCGGGGGGGGGGGCTCCATAGTGGGGCGTTGCGTTGCATTGCATTGAGCCTTGTCAGGTGGGTTGGCACCGTTGACCTTTCACTTCAAAGCCACGCACTAAGCCCCTGTAGCAACAGACTTCCTGGCAAGCCACTTCCATCGCTCAAAGTCATTGCTGCCGAGAGCGGGCTCTCACTCCTAGCCACCCTCCAGGACAGAGGAGACCTGCCTCCGGTGGGTTTCCCAGCCGCTCAATCTTTACGGGAGGAGAAAGCCTCTTCTTCCTCCCACTGAGCAGCTGGTGGCTTCAAACTGCCGACTTTGCAGTCGGCAACCCAGCACAGAGCCCGCAAGTCTCCTCTGGCGTCCTCCCTCGGGTCTCTCATCCCTGTCGACGAGTGTCCTTACAGTTTCCAAGCTCAAGCTGCTGGGCTCCCTCCGCCTCTGAGAAGCCTCTCCTCTCCGTGTGAAATGCTTTCCCGTCTTCACCCCGCTCGCTCTCTTGAGTTATGTGAGGGTTTTATTCCCCATTTTTTTCTATGACAAACCACATAAATATGTCTTTGCGCATCAGTCCCCGAGCGGGTCTCTAACGATGTCCTCAAAATAGAGCCTTAGAAGTGGAATTACTGGAGAAAAGTTTTTAAGCATTTTTTAAGGCTTTTGAGTCACGTCGCCAGATCACTCTCTGGCTTTGTCAGCCTCCTTGCCACAGCTCCTTTTCTTGGGCCTCTGTGGCATTCTGCTGGACTCGTGAACCGAGGACTCAGGCCATCTCCGCGTAGGGACTGTCTGCTTGCTGTCTGTCTTCCCCACTGGACTGTCAGGCGGGGCGGGACTGGGGCTGGTTCACCTGTGTGCCCTTCCTGGGATGCCCAGGGCACCGTTGCTGAGCTCCACTGAGTGCACATAGGAGTTGTCTGTTCCTTCAGAGGGGAATCGGGACTCCAGTCAGGGTGTTCCAATGTCCTCAAAAAGGAGGGACAACTCGGGACTCTCTCTGTCCTTACCTGTCCCCAGACGCGTGGCTATGTGAGAGAAGAATCCAGTGAGAAAGTTCTATTTCCTGTTTCTGAATGGCCCGGCCGGCAGCGCAGCTCCGTGAGCCCTGCCCGTGGTGAGCCCCGGCTCTGCTCCCGCACACGCGCCCAGCACGCTGCTTCCTCTCTGGGAAGGGAAGTGCTCCCAGGACTGGCTCACTTCCTCTCACAGGGTGGGGATCTTCTAGTGGTTTTCCCCATGGGCTCCCCCAAGGGCCTTCTGCCTCTTGTGAAGGGGGGGGGGTGTCCCCTCAGGGGCCATCTGGGGGCTGGGCAGGGAACACAGACCCTCACTATGACTCCTCCGACTCCTTACTTTAAATTCACTGTCATCGAGGCGATGCCGTCTGGGTATATCAGGGTGGAAGTGCCCGTGAGCAGAAAGGCCAGTCTTTTCCCCAAGGAGCGAGGAGCCAAGGTGGTGTAGTATAGTGGTTAGCCTTGGGCTGAGATCTGCATGGTTGGTAGTTCAAAACCACCAGCGGCTTCTTGGGGTAGAGACTGGACTATTTACTCCAGCACCAACAGTTACAGTCTCAGAAACGCACAAGGGGGCGTTATGTGCTAAATCAATGGTGGTGGTTTTCTCCCCCTCCCGTGGAATGACTGGTAGTGGAATCGAACTGCTGACCTTACCAAGTGAGGCCTAGCGTGTAACCATGCCCCATGCCCCATGAAGTTCCAAGTACTGCACTTCCTGCCCACTGTTCTCAAGATAGGGACCTCTCTGCAGTTTCTGAATAATAAGTCTTTAAGGGGGCAGATAGCCTCGTCTTTTCCCCCTGGAGCAGCTGATGTGTTTAAACCACCGACCTTGTGCTTGGCTGTCCCCTCCTTACTTGATGACAAGTACCGCAACAAAGGGGACCTCGAGGGGAGAAGAACACTGAGCAAGGGAATGCCAGCCCCAGGATTTGAACCCCACCCCCTGGCTCTAGGATCCACACTCTCAGTCACAGCCCAGGCCTGCTCTCTGACAAGGGCGACAGGCAAGCTGTATCCCGGGATCCTGGTCCCGCTCGGTCAGCCTGCCAGCTTGTGTTCCCGGGAGAGCGAGGCTGAGAATGAGCCTAGGGTGGGGCCTGGAGACCTCACTGGGCTGGGTCACACAGAGGAGCACCATGGGAAAGTATGGGGCACCTGCCTGAAGTCAGAGTTCGAGGCGCGGGCAGGTAGCTGCAGTGTGACTTTTGGCATGCTGCTCCCCTCCTCTGCGTCCTCCCTCCTGCAGTTGTCTGTGGAGATGCTGGTGTTTACCTCATCAGGTTGCTATCAAGATAAACTGTGCTCCCTCAGGTCACTGGTGAAGGCAGTGTGTACTCGGATCAGTCCTAAAATGAATATCATTTATGCTCTTCCCGAAAAACAGACAAGTAGAGGGGGTGGGGAGAAGCGGTTGTTATGAGAATTTTCCGAATGTTCTTTCTCCCCAGGCACCCATTACAACCCTGTCACTTGCCCTCCAAAAAAACACCAGTTTCATCGGCGCAAACGTGTTGGAAGTTTTATGTCTTAGGCCTCCTACCGATGTTTACTCGGAATAAAGGTGTGTGTGGGTGTGGGGTAGGGAGGTGGAGAGGGCACTACTTCACTCGCAGAGAAAGAACTTAGAGACCTCCTGGGGCCTCTCAGGTTCCCCCTCCCCCCCTCCCCCACCGCACCCCCACCTGTCTGTGCTGCCTGCTCTAAGGCAGAATCGGAAACCACCTCCCCTTCCCCTGCCTTTGACACGTGACAGAGGCCCTCCCTGAGCCTCCTCTCTCCACCTTGTCCCCAGGCACCATCCCCGGGCTCTTGGAGCCACGCCCTGCTGGCCCAGCCGCTCTGGGAGCTGTCAGCAGCGTGTGCGTGTGCGTGCTGGTATGCTGACCCAGGGCTCGGCAGAAGAAAGGTGCGGGAAGCAGACAAGAATGTGCTAGGCTGGTTTGCATTACTGCCCAGCATGGAAACTGCTCATAAATCACGGAGCACAGCTGAGGGTGCCCAGTACGGGGAGGGGGGCAGGCGAAGAAGGGAGCGTGGGCCTGGGCTCTCGGGGTCGGGTCTCCGGCCAATAGGTGGATGCTCCAGGCAGGCTGTTTTTAGCTCAGGGCACGGAAAAAAAAAGTCACAACTGCTTACTGCTCCTTGAACTAGCCTACCAGTGAGGTAGAGAGTTCTCTAACCTTACAGGCCTCCGGGAGGCTGCCAGCTCGTCCTGGGGGCTGTGTGTTGGATCGTATCCTTCCTATCAATCTTGCCCTGTTCTTCCGGGACTGGATCTCTGGGCTGAAGTTTTAAGCCTTGAGCGCTTCTGTTTCAGGCATGAGTGAGTTCTTGGGTTCCAGGCAGATGACCCAGATTCGATCCTCAGCCTGGGGCTTCATGCACAGCCCCCCCCCCCCCGCCCTGTCAGTGAGCGCTGGGGTACTGCTTTGCCAATGGACACGTTTGAGCAGAGCTTCCCGATGAAGATGGACCAGCAAGGAAGGCGGAGTGATCTGGTCCTCAGACCCTCGGGCTCCTCGCAGACCAATGGGCGACCCATCGCAGGGCCGGCGCAGAACCCGGTGGTTTGCCCCGCGGAGCCTGGAGCTGCCGAGAGTGGGGGCCTGCTAGGGCTGGGGGCCTGCTAAGGAACTTGGGGGCCAGAGAAAGTTCTAGGGTCGTGATGAACTTCACATCCACAGCAAGGATCAGGCCTGCCACCACACAGCCTCACCGGCCATCTTCTGGTGTGCGACCCATCTCAACTCAGCCGATTCTCATCACGATCTCTGATGTGCCTTTTCATCTCGTTCTCACGTCACAAAGGGGAAGCCAAGACCTAGGTTGGTTCTGGCCCCAGAGCACCCAGGCTGAGAACGAACAGTTCTGATCCTCCTCTGGGGTGCCTGGGAAGCCCAGTTGCAGCATCTCAGTCTTGGGGTATAGGGTTGTGTCAGTCCGGGTAGGCTAGAGGAACAAATTTCATAGACTCGCATGTGGATATGAGGAAAAGGTTTATATACAAGAGGAACAGGAAATTGAGAAAGCATCCCAGCCCAGTCCAGTCCAAAGTCATAAGTCCGATATTAACCCATATGCCCGAAATCAGTCTATAAAGTCTCCTTCCAACTCACGAAGTCATAGGTCAGTGGTGCAGAATCCCAGCGCTGGCAGGGGTCTACACATGGTTCCTCACTTCCAGGGCTCAGGGTCCATGAACAGCAGAAGCAGCTCATCGCTGGCAGAGGTCTCCTTGTGGCTGCTCCAGCTTCAGAGGTCTGGCTCCAACAGGGCAAAGCCGTGTGGTCTCTCCGCCAGCTCCTCCAGCTTCTCGGATGCTGCCATCTTGTCTTGTCCGTGATTCATGTCTCTGAGACTAGCTCCCAACAACTGGGGAAGATAGTTTCTCATGTTCACGAGGGAAATATTGCGAGATTTCCCAGGAATCTCAGGAGAAAGCCATGCCCATATAAAGGCCTCATTGCCTACTCAATGGTTATCTCCAGATTAACAGGCTAGACTCCACCCCTACATTTCAATCATAAAATTAACATAAGCACATGACTGCCACAGGGGGAGAACTTGGGTGGGGTGAAGTGTCCCTTGGGTGTGGGGATGGGTGTCCCTTCTGGCAGGGGCTCCACATTCCTGCAGGATGTGGTGACAGGGTGTGCCCCTGTGAAGGCTGCTCCCTCAGGTGTGGGGTGCAAGGGGATGACAAGGGAGACTGGAAACCTCAGCGTCCAGACAGCTCAGCGACTGGCAGCAGGATCAGGGAAGTGGAGGGTGGGTCTTGCCAACCCCAAAGGATATGGGCAGCAAGGAAAAGGGACCCCCGGTCCATGGACAAAGCAGGTGCTGGAGCCTGGCAGCAATGCCAAGAACATTCAAGAAGAATGGCTTGCTGCTGGGTGTCAGCTTGCTCCCCGGAGAGGAGGGCTAGCTGCAGATCCTCGCCGTCAAGCCAACCCTGACTCAGAGCTGCCCCTGTGGCTTTCCCAGATGAAATTTTCTAAAAAGTGATTTTATTGGGGCCTCCTATAGCTCTTATAACATTCCATACATCCTTTGTATCAAGCACATCTCTCTGTATGTTGCCATCTCCATTTCCAAAACATCTTCCACTTGATCCCTTGGTATGAGCGCCTCTTTCCCCCTTCTCTCCCACATCTTCCCATCCTTGTGGATCTTTGATCAATAACATATTGTTATTATTATTTCGTATCCTACTCTGACTGTTGTCTCTCTTCACCTACATTTCTGTTATTCGATCTCTTCGTGTGTATGTGTGTGTGGGGGGGTGATGTCTAATCTTGGAATGGGTTTCCCATTCTCACCCTTCCCCCATGACTCATTGCTTGCAGGAGTAGAAATCCCAGTCTTTTCCCACTGAGTGACTGGTGGTTTTGAACAGCTGCACTTGAGGTGAGCAGCCCAAGGTGTTACCCGTGACCACTTCATCCCCAGTCCTGCCAT
The DNA here is from genome assembly GCA_004026705.1 of Nesogale talazaci. NCBI lineage: Eukaryota > Metazoa > Chordata > Mammalia > Afrosoricida > Tenrecidae > Nesogale > Nesogale talazaci. The sequence continues at coordinate 52,470 of PVJH01004129.1, read as the reverse complement.
CTTTGGTAATTATGTGACTGGGACAGGTGTTCAATCTCTGTTACTCTTGGCTTCCTTCATTGTAGAAGGCGAGTGATAATGATGTTGAATGATTACTTGGAGAAGCAAACCAGATACTATTTGCTGTAGCTTCTTGTGTTCGTTTGGGTAGACTACAGAAACAAATGCATAGACATGCATATGTGTAAAAGAAAGAGTTTCATATACAAGAGTAACTGTACATTAAGAAAACATCCCAACTTAGTCCAGTCCAAGGCCATAAGTCTGATATTGGCCTATATGTCTGATACTGGTCTATAAAGTCTTCTTCAGACTCACAAAGCATGTGCAATGACACCAGGACAATCACAGGCCAGTGGGTACAGAGTCTTGTGTATCCAGTGACAATAGAAGCATCTCAGCACTGGCAGGGGTCTCCTGTGGTTCTTCCAGTTTCTAGGGCTCAGGGTCTATCAGCATGCTGCCATGTGTCTTGTCAGCTGCAATGTCTCTCAAGGACTGAGTTGTTAGTCTCTCATCTCCATGGCCAGATTTCCCTGAATTCTCAGGAGAAAGCCATGACTATCTCCAGATTAACAGGATAGACTCCACCCCTACACTTTTAATCAAATTGGCACCAGAGTACATGACTGCCACATTCTTGAACTCAATTCACTGCTGTCAAGTCAATTCTAATCCATAGTAATCCTTTTGGACAGAGTGGAACTGCTGAATCTTTCCATCATTAAGGAAACAGGTTGCCTCATCTTTCTTTTGAGGAGTGGCTGATGGACTTGAACCTCTGAGCTTTCTGTTAGCAGCCCAACACTTAGCCCATGTTATCACAAGGGCTCCTTCTTGCTGATCGGCTTGCAAATAAAAGGTGTTTAGAAATAAATGTCCTTATAGTATCTCTACTTCCATTCCTGTTCCTGGATTCCATGTGTCATGAACTCTCTCTCTTATCTGGATCTGTGTACATGTTTTGGTCTAGCCTGCAGTGAAAGGCAGGACTGGGGTCATGATAGTGGGGTGGGTGAGTGAGGAAGCCTCAAGGAACCAGAGGAATATTGCGTTTCATGGATGCTTTACTGCACTCTTGGGAACCAGTTGAAGTGATCAACATATAACCTCTCCCCACCCCCTCCTCTCCAGGGGGTAAACAACAGAAACTGGGTGAAAGGAGACAGTGGTTAGTTTAAGATAAGGAAACATCCTCTGGTTCTTAAATGCTTCCTCCCACTGACTATCATTATCCCAATTTTGCCAGACTGATTTGGCTAGACCAGGGGATATACATTAGAGTGGGAAATGTGGGAATTTAGGATGGATGATCCCTTGAGACTAGTGGGGAGTGGTGACACTGGGAGGGTGGAGGGATGGTGGAGTAGAAAGGGGGAACTCATTTCAGGGATCTACATGCGACCTCCTCTCTGGGGTGCGGACAGCGGGGGGAGGGGAGTGAGTGAGGTGACACATTGGACAGTGTGTGATATGAAGAGGTAATAACAATTGATAAATTATTAGGAGTTCATGGGAGAGGAGAAGGGAGAAGGGGAAATATGGGAGTTGGAATTAAAAAAAAAAAAAAGCACTAGAGGAAAGAGGGAAAGAGAAGCTTATGCTGGAGGTGTTCATGAAGAAAATGTTTGGGCTGAGCCCCGGTGGCGTAAGTGGTGGAGTGCGGAACTGCAGCCTGCGGACTCGGCGTTTCAAATCCAGCGGCGGCTCTCAGGAGCGGCACTGGGTAGTGCCTACGACCACCACAGGCAGTCATGCCCACCAAAAAAAAAAAAAAAGAAAATGTTTGTAGATGAATGTGGCAACATGTGTACAAGTATGCTTAATACAAACAATGTATTGAATGTTATAAGAACTGTAAGAGCCCCCAGTAAAATCTATATTTTAAATAAAAAAATAAGAACAATAATTTATAATTTACCAAGGGGTCATGAGTGGGGAGGATTAAAGAGGAGCTCATACTAAGGGCTCAAAGTAAAGTAAATATTTAGAAAATAATCCTGGCAACATATGAGTTGAAATCGACTCAACACTACCTTTTGGCATCAATTCCTGCCCAGCCAAGGCTTGGACGTTGCCTCCACAGAGTGGTCTTCTCTTTGTCTCCGGTCTTCAAGGCGCGGGGAGTTTTTAAGCATCACAGTATTTTTAAAATGCCATTTTATTAGGGGCTCCTACAGCTCTTCTCACAATCTAGCCATCCATCATCCATCCATCCATCCATCCATTGTGTCAAGCACATTTAGACACATGTTGCTATCATTGTTTTCAAAACTTGAGCTTTTGGTACTGGCTCCTCATTTTTTTCTGGTCCTCTATCCCTCATGAGCCCTTGATAATTTATACATTATTATTATTTTTCCTCTCTTATACTGACTGATGTCTCCCTTCACCCACCTTCCTGTTGTCCGTCAGTAGATCATGGTGACCGGGTTTTTCCTTTCTCCTTCCACCTTGGGTGGAACAAGGGTTCCCTTGGTCTGAATCATGGCTCTTCTTGCAGAAAGGAACTGTGAAAGGCATTGTGTGCCCAAACCCTTGCCTTTAGAAGGATGGACCAGATGATCTAATAAAGTTCCCTATAAAACATGCTGGGCACATCACCAACCTCCTTCCCCTTTAAAGTCTCATTGAAAAAGGAATTTCTACAACACTCCCTTGGTAACACATTATGAACAGTGTTCCACAACCCTCCTAGCCAGGAAGCTGTTCTTAATGTTTAACCTTAATCCCTCCCGCTATAATTTAAGGCCCTTTCCTCTTGTTGAGTGCAAATGGAGAACAGCTGCTCACGCTCATCGTCTGACATCAGCTATTTCTCAAGATGACCCTGTGAGACAGGCCAGGGTCATTAGATCCAATTTGGTGCTCAGCAAATATGTATTCATTCCTGCATGGCCAGATCTCAGACGGGGTTGTCGGTCACCACGAAGAGCTACAAGCTTATCACGATGTCTCTGCAGACGTATGTCACCTGATGTCTATATTATAGCTCCAGGCCCAAGAGGCTGGAAACCCTGTCCATTTCATTTGTTTGGGGAGGGTCCTTCTACTGCGTCCCCTGCACGTGGGAGGTTGGGAAGGCTGACGTCGCTTTATGGAGGGGACGGGTTTTATGGAGGTGACTTGCAGAGGCTGAGACTTTCAGAGGTGAGGTGACCAATCAGAGCAGAGTCCCCATGAAGCCACCTGGCACTCTCCACACCCTCTGACTCTGAATGGACATAGCCCTCTTTCTGGGATCTCTTTGCCATCAGCTAAGCTGGGCTTATTTCACCAGGGAGCCTGTATTCTCAGTTGTGCGGAGAGGCCAGAGTGAGCGTTAGGGGAGAGCCCTGAGGGTGCTGAGATCTCTAGGAAGCCCTGGGTGGTGTAGTGGGTTCCACCTTGGGCTGCTTACGGCAAGATCAGCAGTTTGAAACCACCAGTCGCTCTGTGGGAGAAAGATGAGGGTTTCTGCTTTTGTGAAGATGCATAGTCTCGGAAACCCACCATGCCAGTTCCACCCTGGCTCCCAGGACGGCTACCAGCCAGAGTCGACTGCCCGGCAGTGCGTTTGAGCTCAGTGATTGCCGGCCCTTTCTTCAGAGCGGGGCCAGCAATAAGCCATCCTTGTCACCCATCAGTGGGAACAAAGCTGGTGAACTCGCCTCTTAACTGGCCCTTTCTCTCTTGCTGACTTCCCTCCAGTCTATGGTGGAGAGCGTGGGTCCGTGCACCTCGACTCTCCAGTACCAGACGTATGGACATGCGGCGCTGAAGGAAGGCTAAACTATCTCAAAGGAGATTATTTAAATCCCGGCGATCTCACTTGTTCGTAAAACGATAGTCAAGGTTCTCCAGGACTTCTAGAATGTTTGTGAGGGACAGGGCCAGCTCTGCCAGCATCCCCGGGTCTGCGGGCACAGGTCCCACTGCTTGAAAGAACAGGTGAGCGGTGGGAGGCCATTGTCCACTCCAGAGGCCCAGGTCCACTCCTTCAGGCCCTTGCTCGCTTGTGTAACCTTTGACAGGCTCGCCTCCCTCTATGTTCAGAGACTTCCAAAGCTGCTCGGTCCCCCTCCCAAGGGCAAGCAGGCTCACAGAGGCTGTGCTCTGCGAGATCTTTAAAGGCCCAACCTGTCCCTGGGCAGCCCTCTTTTTCTCTGAGAGGCTGCATTCCAATCCATAAACCTCCTCAGGGCCATGGGGCTGAGCTGTTCCTGATGTTTATCAGAGGCCTGGATCAAAGCTGTCCAGGTCATAAATCTCTCTCTGTGGCTGTCAGGCCCCAGGGCAGCTGAAGAGGGTTGACAGCCCTTTGGGCCTCAAAGGAAAAATTTTTGCTCAACTCCACCCACTCCAATCTCTGCCAAGAAGCTGTCCTCTCCGGAGCCATGGCTGGGCCGTTCCATTCCTGGGAGCTGCTTCTGGAGGCTGAGGAACACTTGTTTGCAGGAGGAAGAGACGGCCAAGCTCCCTGCCCTCAGCCAGGGCTGATGAGGGGTGCTGACTCACCGTGACCCTGTAGGACCCAGTAGCCCAGCCCCTGGGCATTTCTGAGACAGGAGCCCTTTCCAGGAGTTGGAAGCCTCATCTTGCTCTGGAGGAGCAACTGGTGGTATCGAACTGTCGACCCTGGTGTCAAGCAGCCCAACTTGTAACCCACCAGTCCACCGGGGAGGAGAGGGCCAGGGGCTCAAGGGTGCATATACACGTGCTCATGTGTGTCCTCCTTCATCTGGGAGGTCATGAAATGCTTTATGGGTGCCTGAGATGGCTGGATGGCGGGGTGGGGAAGTCAGAAACCCAAGAACCACAAGGGCCTTCCGGAATCTTAAAATGCACTCCTCTCATTTTCAGAAGAAACCGAGACCCAGGAAGATGAAGGGCTTGTGCACACTCCCACAGCTAGGAGTCATTAGTGAAGCCAGGCTATGAATCCCTCCCTTTTACTCCCATCCACAGTGCAGGATGATGACCTCAGGAATCATCCATCTGCTGTGGAAACACTCTAAGCCTTAGGAACACGCCCCCCACCCACCACACCCCTCTCTTGGGTTCCTGGAGTCTGAGCCTGTGGGCTTGTGGACAGCTCAGAATGGTGAGACGGGTGCTGAGAACGAGTTCAGGTTTACAGAGAGAATGGAAGGTAGCCCAAGGGGCTTTGGATAGGAGCTAGAAGGCGGCGGCGGCAAGGTGCTGGTCGGTGCCCCCATGGGCTTTCTTCAATATGGTGGTGGAGTTTCTGGGACCATTCTGGAGGAGGGCCTTGGGGATATTCTGGAGACCTGGAAGCTCCTTGATTTGCCTCAAGATTCATGGAGACTCTGGTGTTGACTTTAAACCTTCAGGAACAGGGAAGGAGGAATCATTTGGGCCAGGGAACCTTTTGTTTGCCAGGGGCCATTTGGATGGTTATAACATTATTCACAGGGACATACAAAGTGATCAACTTAAAAATTAGCCCACAGTATTTGGCACGACGTTTAATGAACTCACTTCTAAAGTGATAGCTGAAAGGACTTCTCTTTGGTGAGGCGTATGACGGTAGCTGGTAGAGGTAATTGCTCTGGCCTTATGTGGCCTATGGGTGGGACTTGCCTCACCCCTGATTTAGGCAAACTCCCACCATCTCAGTCCTCTTAAGAACTTTCTGAAGAATCAGAAGTGATAGTGATGAGAGGTGTTGTAGAAATGACCTAGCCGAACCCTCTCCTAAGGGGCCTGTGTTAGTCTGGCTAGACTAGAGAAACAAATTCATAGACATGCATATGGATATAAGGGAAAGGTTTATATACAAGAGGAATGGAACATTGAGAAAGCATCCCAACCCAGTCCGGTCCAAGGTCATAAATCCAACATTAGCCCATATGTCTGATACCAGTCTATAAAGTCTCCTTCTGACTCACAAAGCACAAGCAGCCAAAGCATCCCGGTGCTGGTAGGGGTCTCCCCATGGCTCCTTGCTTCCAGGGCTGAGGGTCCATCAACAGCATCCAGTGGCGGTAAAAGTAACTCAGCGCTGGTAGGGATCTCCATGTGTTTTCTCCAGCTTCTGAGGTCTGGTTCCATCAAGGTAAAGCCATGTGGCTCCTCCAGTTCCTCGGATGCTGTTATCTTGTCTTGTCAGTAGTTCATTGTCTCGGAGACTGACTCCCAGAGACTGAGAGTCAAGTGTCTCTTCTCCAATTGGGAAGTACCATGAGACTTCCCAGAATTCTCAGGAGAAAGCCATGCCCACATAGAGGCCTCATCGGCTACTCATTGGCTATCTCCAGATTAACAGGCTAGACTCCACCCCTACATCCCAATCATGAAATTGGCATCACGAATGCATGACTGCCAGAGGGCCTGAGTGGCCCAAACAAGTTTTGTGGTTGATGGTCAACCCTAAAGTTGGTGTCTTCAAAATGAACAGCTGTGTGGCCATAAGACACAACAGAAAATCCCAAAGGCGCAGTGATTTCGACCCTGTCCCATGGGCTGCCTATGAGCCAGCATGGATTGAACACAACCAGCAACTTTCTCATTTATTTTTGAGGAAACTGAGGCACTGAGAGAGCGCAGAGACGATGTGTAGGGGTAGGGAAAACCATCAGCAGACAGATTCTGGGGTATAGACAGGAGTCCCCGGGACTTCAAGCCTAAACTGATTCACAAAACAAATGTATGTACACACTGCTATCGATAAACTACATATGTGCTTGTATAAAACACATAAAAATATATGGCAACAATTTTGGAACAATGCCCCACAGATAAAAGCAGCTTTAAATCTCTCATAAAATGATAAAGTCTAGCCCTTAACTCAGCAGGCTCTCCAAGGCAGCTGAGGCAGCTCAAATGTCGACAGTTTAACATCTGCCTGTGTAGCGAGGAGGCAGAAGCGTCCGGAGAATGAAGACATGGACTTTGGAATCGGTGAGACTCAGGCTCCAGGCCAGGCTCTGTACTTGCTCATTGTTGACCTTGGGCAAATGACCTAACCATTTCTGAATTTGTATTTATCTCACGGGTAGCTGTACAGATGACAAGGCATTGGTTCTTTGAACAGTGCTGAGGTAGAGTGCCAGTGGCATAGTGGTTCGGCGTAGAGCTAACCACAAGGTCAGCAGTTTGAAACCACCACCCCGCTTCTTGGGAGAAAGGCCTTTCTACTCCTGTAAAGACTTGGAAACTCACAGGGGCCATTCTATCCATGGTAATTAGAATTGACTGGATGACGGTAAATTTTGGGGGGGTTTTCTTGGGGTGGATAGAGTAAATGTGCTCCAGAAATATTCACTTCGAGAGTCACCTGGGGATTCCTGGCCTAAGTCATTTTCAAATGGACCTCACGCAAGAAGAATCTTCCCTCCTGGGAGAGGTTGTGGACATGCCGGGTCTGCTTTCAATCTGGGGACAAATCGCCCACAAAGACGAGTGGGGGATTAGAGGGCTGGGTTCAATTAATTTAGAAGATTTATCCCAGTCGTCAGGAAATGGGAGTTTCAGACGCTGCAAGCAGATTCATTGGCTCTGAGGACCTTAGTTGTCTGGGCCAGGCCTGTCTCCCGGCTGAGCTTAGGAGTCCAGCCAGAGCCCTTGCATAGGGCCCAGAATCCTGGTCTGACAGGAGGCATGGACTGTGGCTGGTGGTCCTAGCATGGAGATCACTTCTTGGGGAACTTGGAGGATGTCATGTCCATACCCAACGAAGACGCTTCATCTAGTTGTAGCTGGGGCAGGGCCTTTGGATGTGACATTTGTTATGGTTGCCCTGGTGACTGATGACAAGGCTTACCCCCTGAGGGGCATTGCCTTAGACCTCAGGCCCACCCAGACCGTCACTCATGGATCTTGGTTCTGAGGGAGAAAGTTGGGTGTTGCCCCTCTGTCACCCGGGAGCCTAGTTCACTGGTGGGGCTGGAAGCTCCCAGATCGACTTGGACATGGGCCCTTTGCCTGGCGCACTCCCAGCCCCTGCCTCTCATGTCTGCTGCCATCTGGAGGCCTCCTCACCGCCTCCTCTGCCTTTCAACCCCCAGGCAGAAGGAGCGAAGACAGGTCTGGGCCTCGGGGCCCATCCCCGGGTGAGTGAGGAGTAGGGAGTGAACATCTTGCTGTTGGGATGGGCGTGGAGGAGCTCTGAACCCCTCTGTGTCTCACTCCTGTCAGTTTCCAGCATGACATATGCACAAAGGTGCCTTTTATAGGTGGGAAATTATAGGTGCTGCCACTTCAAAGACTTTGGCAACCAAGGCTTCTCTTTGATAGATGACAGTATTATTAATGGTGATTTATTGCTGGGGCCATTTTGACAACAGAAATAACCAGTTTCCCCACCTTCTTGGCCCCCTTCCCCCCACACCTTACTGGCTTTTTCCTTTTGGCTTGCCCTTTTTTTTTTTTCCCCTCCCAGGGCTGTGGGGGTTACCTCCCAGAGCAAGGAGGCCGGCATCTGTTTAACGCACACAGTGAGGTATCTGGCTTATTAACTTGTCATCATGTGTCATAAAGTTTAGTGAAATGCTGGCAGATTGTAATCCTAAACAGGGCAATTACCCTATTATTAAAGCGGCTTTCTTTCTTTCTTTCTCTCTCTCTCTTTTCTTTTTCTTTCTCTGTCTCTTTCTTTCTCTCTCCACCCCCACTCTCTTTCCCGCCCAGGTTTGTTCTTACCTCTGTCCCGTTGGCTTGATTAGTCATGAGCACAAAGTCTCCTGCTTCACAATTATCCCAGGGCAACGCTGGCCTTGGCGAGGCAGTGCTCATGGGAAAGCAGGCCACGGGAGGGCTAACCACTTGGCTGCCCGGGGCAGGGAGCAGCTGGGGGCCCCCGGAGGCTCCTGTGAGCTGTTCTGCCCCCGCAACTGCAGGGAGGGAACAGGGAAAGGCGTGGAACTGGTGGCGTGGTTCCCGGTGGCTTGGCCTTCGTGGCAAGGGGAAGCAGAGCAAGTGGCGGGCACCCTCACCACCTCTGCCTTGGCTGCTCACCTCGTGGTCTCTCCACAGCTCATTGCCCTCTGCCTGTGGGAACTCTAAAAAGGGGGAGGTCGCAGTGGGATTAACATTAGGGGAAGGGAAAGGGACAATCACTTCATCTGAGTTCGAGTCTTGCTCCCTGCTCCCTCGCTACCATTCCTGAGCCTAAGACTCCTGTGTGAAGTCTAGAACCTGGGGAGACTGATGCTTGTTCTGTCTACTCCCCTGGGCTTTGGGGATCAACTTAACTCATGGATCTGAAAACGCTCGGTGAATGGTAAACAGCTCGATCAATCTGAGGAGTGATTTTCCCTACAGTCTGAGGGATGGTTTTCATCTCTTATGTACCAATGCAGGGTCTTATTTCAGACCCAGTTGATTCCCAAGTGCTGTTTCTGCAGAGGCCTGGAATCCTCTTGACACCCAGTCTTCTGTTTCTCTTTATGCTTTTCACGGTTACGATGACCTTGGTTTCTAAATCTACTTGGGAGGCAGTATTTGAGTCATGGCCTGAACAATGGAAAGTTTTATGCTCATTCATGATAGTTGCTGTATGCCCAGTGTTAAGTTAAGAATGCATAACTGAGCAGGCAGAGACAAAATTGTGAAATAATTGAATCACAGTTTATCAGCTCTTGAAAGGACTTTACAAGGAAAAAGCAAAACAAAGAAACACGAGACAATAAAAATCATCCAAGTCTTTGACTCGCTTCGGACTCATCGCAATTCTATAGGACAGAGCAGAACTCCTCCCCCGGGTTTCCAGGACGACACATCGTTACAGAAACAGACAGCCACTTCTCTCTGCTGAACACGCGGCGGATTTGAACAGCTGACCTTCTGGGTCTCAGCTGAGCACCTGGTGACTGTGCCGCTAAAGATCCTAGTTAAGACCTGAGAGACCCTTTAATAATTTGATTTTAGAGATATGTAAATTGAGATTCAAAGAAGCAGGAAGTGTTCCCAAAGCCACAGGAGGCAGTCTCAACAGAGCGGGGACTAGAATCCCTGTCTCAGTCTCCCAGTTCAATGTTTTCTCCTCTGAGCACCTTGGTGGTTTCCTCTTTCTCTTTGGAAAAGAGCCTTCTTCTCTCCCTGCAGATATCTTCATCAATGATCTCTCAAGGAAAGACTTAGTAGCAGTCACTTACACTCTAATGTGAACTTAAGAAAAAGACTTAGTAGCAGTCATTTGCACTCTAATGTGAATTTAAGAAAAAGACTTAGCAGCAGTCATTTACACTCTAGTGTGAATTTTTAAAAGGACTTAGTAGCTGTCATTTACACTCTAGTGTGATTTTTTTTGGGGGGGCATCACTGCTCTCTGGTGGTGGGAGTGGGAGACCCAGCCCCACTGCTAGAATTGAACCTCCGTCCCAGTGGGCCACAGTCCCGCACACAACCACTATGCCACCGGGGCTCAGTCCTCTAGTGTGAATTTAAGAAAAAGACTTAGTAGTGGTCATTTACACGCTAGTGTGAATTTAAATTCATGTTTAGTTAAAAAAATTTTGTATATGTATTTGCTACTGAAGTCTCATCTATAGTTATACAGAGCTGGGCTTTGTTCTCTGCCATTAGATTTTCTAGCAGTGGTGAGAAGAAGAGGCCCCATGCACTCGTCAGGTGGGAAACTTCTCATTTCACTGCCAGAAACCATGCCAGTTATCTACAGGAGGGAAGTGAGGGCTGGGCACAGTTTTTTGGAGGGAGATCTTTGCATCCATAGAAGGTGTAGATGGATAGAGTTGGGTTGGTTTAAAAAGGAAAGCCAGGAGACAGGTTTAAAAATGGAAAGTAGCCAGACCGAGTGAGGGCGGTTCTTAAACAAATACCTGCCCTTCCTGGTTGTTTTCTGAGGAACACGAAAAGGCTGAGTAGTGGTAAGAACCACATGTTCCATGTACTTGGTGCAGTGGAGTTTCTGGACCTGCTCCCACATGTCAGGCACTGTAACATGTGCAGCATGCTGGGAGGAAAAAGACACCGTCCTAACCTCCTGGCTATCCAGTTCAGAGTCAGGGCCACAGACAGGGAGAAGGAAGAGACCCTCCCTGCTGCAAATGGGGTGGGGCCTTTTCTGGGGCTTTTGTCACCTCAGTTTCCTTATTTGAAGGTCACCGTGTAGAACACAAACAGACTGCAAAGTGCTAAAATAGTTGACTTGAACGTTTGCTGTTTGGAAATGCAAAGGGTCAAAAAGAATTTAGAGAAGATCTGAGATGTTCAGCTTGAGAAGAGAGAGAAAGAGGGAGCAGGAGAGGGAGAAGAGAGAGGAAGTGACAATGGGGGGAGGGTTGGTGGGGAGAGGAAGAATCATTCTGAATTTTTGACTTGTAGAATGCAATGAGGCAAGACAACCTTAAGCAAAAGTACGACTGGCCTTAGAAAAGGGGTCTCGGGCCTAGGGACAGAGGGCAGTGATAGGCGTGGGGTGAGTGCCTCCTGGAGGAGCTGTGTACAGGTGCCACCTGCAGCCCCAGGAAGGGATGCTGTCCCTGGAGTGAGGAGAGTGGCAACACTGGGCCTTCCAGTGGGCAAGGGAAGCCTGGGCTGGGCTGGTGAAGTGCCTCGCACCTTCCACGCAATTCTGTGTTCAGCAATCGCTTGAGCTTGCCATGGTGGGTCAGCTGCCTGTTTTGGTCCACAGAATGGAGTGGAGGATACAGATGGCTCAAGACAGGGCAGATAGTTTCAGGGTCCCCAAAGTCCACAATATGACCCCCATATTTGCTGGTGGGGTGTGGTCCTCATGCTAGCAGACTGGCACACGTTCCTCTGGGGCTTTTCCAGGTCAAGGCAGCAGTGAAGGCAGGGGTAAATGTTCTTCACCTGTTGAATTCAGGAAGCTGTTCCTATCTTTATTGGCAGGATTAAGTGACTCGGTGTAATGGATTCCAATAGTGGGTGATCTTGTGGCTTCTCTGAACAAATAGGGGTAACCTACGTGCCCCACTGACCTCCTAGCACGTTTATGACAATGTAGCTAATGAGAGAACAGGGGGGAAAGGTATTTTGTCAACTCCATAGTGATAGACACAGGTTCCTTCCCAGGAAGATGACTCAGATTGTGTTATCTGGCACCCTTGAAATACTGTCCCTTTCTCTGAGGACTTGCCAGGGACAAAATCCTTCTTGCCAGAACTTTCTGGAAGAATCAGATTCCCAGATTTCAGGTCAGGGTGACCTCTTGCATCCCAGGAGAAAGGTGGGGAACATAATCGCCTGTGTCCACACTCCACCCCCTCCCCTCTGGGGAGGCCACTCAGCTCCAGCTCTGTCTGGAAACACCTTGTCTGGCCCCCGGGCCAGCCCTGATCTCTGCAGGCCTCAGAGATGTCAAACCTGAAAGGCAACTCACTGGCCCTGCTGGCTCTGGTTTTGACAGGTGTCTCGGCCAGAGCCCGAGATAAGGGAGATATGCAAGCTGAGCTCCTCTCGCTGCGCAATAGCAGGGCTGGGATTGCTCAAGACAACCACGAGCCCCAGCGTGATGGATTTATGGCCGAAACACCTTATCTCAATGGAGGATATTTCACAGACGTGGACTTGGGGTGGGTGGGGTTGGGGGAGGGTCAAAAGGCAGTTCAGTGAACATTTGCAGGGCTGTTCCGTCGATTCCCACCCCTCCTCTTTCACCTGCAGTATTATCCAGGGACTCTTTCCAGGTCTGCCAGGAGGGACACATCCATGGGTCTTTCTGCAGAGTCTTGCACCGTGGAGACAGCTCACAAAATGTTTGCCTGCTATGATGACAATGAGAGGAAGATCGTGCCGTGGAACGGACCACGTTTTTTGACAGGTGTCATTTCATTAAATCCAGCGAATATTATACACCTGCCCCTTCTTGTCCCTGGTGGTGCAAAGGGTTAATCTGCATCCCGGATCGTCGTACAGTTGGAGGTCCTCTCAGAGGTGCCGTGGAAGAAAGGCCTGGTGATTCACGTCCAAGAAGGCCACACACTGAAAACCCTACCAGCCCCTTTCTACTCTACATGTAGGGGTCGCCACGAGTCAAGATGGTAATTGCTTTGGTTTTATTCTTGTTCAGATCTAGGGAAACAGTTATAATATTTTTTTCCCCAAGGAGGAGGCAGGCATGGAGAATATGAAGGTGATACATAGGCTTTTTGCCTGAACTGTGGTCTGTTTTATAGGTCATCCCTAAATAGGCTGAGTGGAAGTGGGATGAGGAGCAGGGGACTTTGGGTGATCAAGTCGACTGGTCCAGAGAGAGCTACTGGAGATGCACCTGCCTCACAGATCCTGTCTCTGCCACCAACTTGGCGGAAAATCTTGGGTTTGTTTCTAATTGGTGGTGGTGGTGGTGGTGGTGTGTGTGTATGTGTGTGTGTGTGTGTGTGTGTGTGTGTGTTGGGGGAGGGAGGGGGGTCCCTCGGTTTCTCACATCTGAAATGGATATTTACTCATTCAAAAAGTTGATATGAGCATTCAAGGGGTTTGGAATATGGGATTACTGAGCTCAGTGATGGGTTAACAGCTCCATCGGCAGCAGCTGCTGTCAACGTGGTACTGGTGATGAAGATGAAGAACAGGGACCTGTTGTCCGCGCCGAACTGGAAACGTTGTGAGGTGCCATTGGATCCCCTCGTCGTGGTCCCAGGGAATGTAGAACGAAACACCATCTCCCCCTTGTTGTATTTGAGCCTGTTGTGGTGCCGCGGTGTCAATCCGTCATGTCGGGGTGCTTCCTCGTTTGGGGCTGACTTTTTCCAGGAACGGGTCTCTCCTTTCTTTAAAGCTTTCTCCTGTCCACAGGACACCACTCTGCTCACTTCTAAGGAGCATTCTGGACAGAGCCGTTGGTTCTGGCAGTCCCTGGTGCTTCCCTCGGTCCTCACCAATACCATCGTTGAGGTGTATGGGCTTTTCTGCAGTCTTCCTTATTTACTGGCCAGCTGGAAATGCCAAGAGCTATGTGACTCTTAGGAAATCCGGGCTGTCTGTAGGCACGCTGGCTACAGCATGACGTCCCCTTGCCTTTTGAAATTCCAATTTTATTTATTCTTCATAGGTGATATAGCCAAGTGGTTTAACAGCCAAAAAAAAAAAATGGCTGAAGAAATGCAAGGAAGAAGCAATTTGCTTCCATCTTATCCCCTTACTACCTGTCTAGGTGCACATTGGCATGCAGTGATGATGATGATGATGGTAGAAGCAGCTGGAACTCAGTCAGACCTACCAAGTACAGGCACGGTTTTAAGCGCTTTACATACTAGTTCACTTAATCCTTGCCTTGAGGACTTATAAAACAGGTGCCATAATTATCATCGCTACTTCTCAGAACACAGAGCACAGGGTTGTGACATTTGGGGGCTAATTCAAAAAAACTTTGACATTTCTTTAAAGCTTCCCAACTTACAAGTTTCTTATAAGAAAAATCTCCTAAACAACCACAATCAGCAGGGAAGGATATTATGTCAGTCCAGGTAGACTAGAGAAACAAATTCATAGACACGCATATGGATATAAGGGAAAGGTTTATATACAAGATGAAGGGGACATTGAGAAAGCATCCAAACCCAGTACAATCTAAGATCATAAGTCTGGTATTAGCCCATATGTATGATACCAGTCTATAAAAGTGTCCTTCTGACTCATGAAGCATGTGCAATGACACCAGAACAATCACAGCTAGTGGGTGCAGAGTCTTGGGTGTCCAGCAGCAGTAGAAACATCCCGGTTCTGGCAGGGGTCTTCTCATGGCTCCTTATTTCCAGGGCTCAGGGTCCACCAGCCGTATCCATTGGTGATAGAAGCATCTCAGAGCTGGCAGGGGTCTCTCTGTGGCTTCTCTGGCTTCAGAGATCTGGTTCCATCAGAATACAGCCATGTGGCTTCTCCTCTGGCTCCTCCAGTTCCTTGGACACTACCATCTTGTTTTGTCAGCCTCCCAGCAACTGGAGAGATGGTCACTCATCTCCACGAAGGAAATTTCGAGAGACTTCTCAAAATTCTCAGAGAAAGCCACGCCCACACAGAGAGGTCTCATTGGCTAGCTCCAGATTGACAGGCTAGACTCCACCCCTACATTCCCAATCATGAAATTGACACACGAATACCTGACTGCCACAGATATGGACTGTGGTCACTTAGGAAGACTTGACGAAGGAAGCGCCATGGGAGGCAGGAAAGACCAGATCATAACACTGTGCATCTACACTACAAAGACTCTGACATCTCTTTTATGTTTCCCCCATGACACAACAGGGTGAGGTAGGCATTCCTATCTCCATTTTTATATAGGAGAACTCAGAGGAGCTAAGTGACTAGGCCCCAGTCTCACAAACATTAAGCTTGCGCTTACCCTGTAGAAGTCCCAAGTCTTAGGCCAGCACTTTTGCCAATGATCCATGGTGGGTGAAGTCAACAAAGGTGTGAGCATGAGAGATGGCCATGAAGCAGTGTGGGGAGCAGACTGTCCCTGGGCAGAGCAGGGAGAGCAGGCCCCACGGGACTCCCCCGGCTTTAACCATTATGGCAAGAAGAGGCTCAAGTGGAAGAGCCCGTCATGCTCTGGCCTCATCTCTAAGATTCAGACTCCACAGGGACCACGCAGAGGTGGCCATGGGCTCTTATGACATTCTTCACAGCTGGGCCTTCCTCTGAGGCGTCTTGGCAGGAGAGAGGAGTACTCCTCCTTGGCTTGCGAAGGTGATCAGGAAGGGGTACACCAGGGAGTCCACCCTGAACAGTGATCTTATTCATCAGATCTGGTGACAGACAGGGTGGCCCAAGACAGCATCCACCATGATGTCACAGTAAGGTCCTCATATCCATGGTTATTTAGTCAAGTCCCTTCCTTCTTCGAAAAAGAGCACTGACCGAGCCTCTGGGATGTAGTTCAGATCATGGGATTAAACATTTGATCAAAAAGCGTTGCCACGAAAGGTGGCACAGGAGCTACGTGTGTACGTGGGCAGGGCTCCCTGATCTAGGGTGTCAGCGACGTGGGCTCCCAGGAAGCTGTAGGTGCAGCTGTAGGTGCAGCTGTAGGTGAAGGGTGATCTGCAGGGTGAGTGGAGGAGGGGTTTTTTTGGGGGGGAAGCAAGTGCCTGTGGGTGGTCTGGGAGTGAGAAGGGTCATATGTCGGAAACTTAAGGAAGTTATCATGACTTGAGCCAAGGAGGCGGAAAGAAGGAGCACACAGCCTGACAAGCAGAGAGTCACCGGAACACCCAGCTCACTGCCACGGAGGCACGCCAACTCCTCACGACCCCTCGGGACAGGGTTGGACTGCCTGTGAGTTTCTGAGCCTGTACCTATTTACAGGAGCAGGAAGCCCTGACGCCCACCTCCTCCCCACCACAGGACTCGGCTTGTGGGTTCAAACTGCTGACCTCATCATGACTTGCAGTGCGAGGCATCACCACTAAAACAGAGAGAGTGCAGCCCTTATCTGTTGAATGAATTAAGGAGATGCCGCTCCCGTGGTTGGTAGGGGGCAGCTTGTGCAGAACCTTGTTGGCCCTGCTAAGGTTTTCAGACCGTCTGGAGCAGGGGTCCTGAAACTTTGTAAACAGGGGGCCAGTTCTCTGTCCCTCAGATCATTGGAGGGCTGGACTATAGTTAAAAAAACAAACAAACAAACAACAAATTCACTGTGTGCCTGGGATGAGTCGGGCACCCGGCAGCCTGATGCATGTCCTTGGTGGGCCACATGTGGCCCGAGGGCCATAGTTTGAGGATGCCTGGTCTGGAGGGTCGGGTGGAAAATAGATCTGCACCCTTGTGGGAGTCCCTCTAGAGTGCTTGGTGATCCCCACATAGCCAGCGTGGGGCTGAGATTTTGTCCTCCTCTCATCTAGGCTTTGCCCGGGGTGTGGGTGATGCCAGGACCCCGGATAAACCAAGCTAAGCAACCTGGCAAGAGAGAATTTGCAGTGACTCCAGGGTGTCTGGGCTGAGAAAGAAGACTTTGAAGACAGGAGGGGTTACCGATTCTAGAGGACAGGGCACTGGTCCTAGCCCACCTAATGACTTGTGTGGTCTTGCCCAGTTCACAATGCCTCTAGATGTCCTCCCCTGTAAAATGAGAACCACCAGCCCTTTGAGTGTCTCCTAGGACTGGAGTGAGGCTTGAATGAGATGATGTCAGGAGGCATGGTTTGAAGATGAAGCATCTTGTCTTCGAGTTTTAGACAGATGTGTCTCACCTGGGAGAGAGAGTCTGGCTCTGCTCCCAGGAGTCTATCTCCTTCCTCGGATGCCTCACGCCGAGACAGGGAAGGCTGGGTAGCTGTACAGCCTGGGCCCCGCCTCCCACTCCAGTCTCCAGGTCCGCCCCAATCCATTGCAGCCCCTCAGAGGCCCAGCCTGGTCTGAAGACAGAGACTCCGACTTCCTGGACGAGTTCAGAGCTGCCTGTCTCCTTCTGTCTTTGGCACTTGTGGAAGTTTGACAGGTGTCTGGAAGTATCTCTGGGGCGAATGATCTGCTTGCCAGGAAACACTGAGACGAGATCAACTGTTTCAGGATCCCTTGGTCCCAGTTAAGCCCAGGCAGCCCAGGACAGAGCTGGGAAGAGGCTGGAGCCTCAGATTCCTGTCCAGCCTCCTTGCCCCTGCTCTCCTGTGAACTGAGTGGGTCTGACAAGAGACTAGAGTCTTCAGTCTTGGAGGTGGTGGGGCAGAGAGGAGCGTTTGCCTGGGGCTTTCCCTTGGGAGGAGTGGTTAACCATGGGACTGTGGTGGCAAGGTCAGCAGTTTGAAACCACCAGCCCCTCTGCAGGAGAAAGGTGGGAGTTTCTACTCACCTACAGAACGGTACCCTCTCAGAAACTAACCAGGGAAGTTCTACCTTGTCCCACATGGTGACTCTGTGTCGACGTGGGCTGGATGGTAGTATGGTTGAATTGGAGTTCCCTGGGATTGGGATGCATTTCTTTCCCGTTACATTTGAAGTTATGCAGCCACCTTGGCAAGATACTGGTCCAGGTCTCTGGAGGTCACCAGGCAGTCTGTGATGCCTGTTGTGTCAGGCAGGGTTCTCTTAGAGAAATAAAATTCAGGACACTAGTAATTATTTTTATATATTTATATATAAAGAGAAAAGTAAACAAGATAAAAGAGAAAAAGTTAACTATAATACAATACAGGTTGCTCAGTGCAACTCACTGGAAAAAGTTAACTATAATACAACACAGGTTGCTCAGTGCAACTCACTGGAGTCCTCTGTAGAGCAATCCAGGCTATTGGTTACAGGCAGCAAACGGCAGAGCAACAGTCACCAACTATCAGCCAGATGACAGAGTCCAACAGTCCCCAGCTCAAGAGATGTATATCTCAGGAGCGTGGCGAAGCAGGGCTTGAAGGATCCTCAACTCACAGTAACACAGTCC
>PVJH01004129.1:0-34063 GCA_004026705.1 Nesogale talazaci | reverse complement strand
CATGCGACGGTTTCTCTCCTGCACTCCAGACCATTGGAGTGTCCTGAGTGGACCGTATCCTTTAGCTCAGAAGGAGGAGTGGTCACTGTTTCAGGGAGGAGAGAACCCCCTCTTCTCCCACAGAGTTGCCGGTGATTGTGAACTCTGGACCTTGGGGAATCACAGCCACCAGGACTCCTCAGAAGAAGGAAGCTGGTCAGATTCACTTAAACACCTGCGATACTCCAGTTCAGGGTGATGTGCACTCAGGTCCAATAAGGAAGAGTCATTGTCTTAGAATTTGAAAACTCCTGAGCTGCGAAGAACGTTAAAGACTCGCTGGTGTACTTTTTTGCTGTTAAGTATTTACCCAAGGTCAGAGAGTTTGCCCCATTGCCTGCCGCCCCTCCCACCTTCCCCCCAGTCCCTGCTAACCAGGCCATTGATTTTACCCGCAGGGCCCCTCCATGGGAGTCAGATGGGGCAATCTGCCCCCATTTAAAGTCTTAGACACCCAAAGGAGCCACTTTGGCTCGGTCCTATAGGGTCTCACCGAACCAGAGTCAACTCGGTGGCAGGGAGAGCATTTTGGAAAGGAAAGCAAATGATCCTAAACAGAGATATTTCAAGCAGTGCATTTTATTGTTGTTGCTATTGAGAATGCAGGCAACAGAGTGCCTGCCCACTGCACAGTTTCTACACATGGAACCCAGAAACGCCGCTGACATTCTTGGAGCTACTCAAACATGCTCACCCTCCCTCTCTGGCTGTTCCTCCCCGGTCACTCTGCTCACGACCCCTGCATGTCCTATCTGGGATTTTCCGAGTTGCTCTTCCTGATTTGACCCCATCTTGAGAGTTCTTCAAGCATAATTCCCAAGGCAGGGATGCTTTACTAGTTAAGCCAAATGGTTGTTTGGGTTGAGTAGACTTCAGGGACGCCTTTCTGTTTTAGTCTATTTGTCCATCACCTCAGGGCAGCAGTTTCAGGAGCTTATCAAGTCTCAGTGGCTCCAGAAAATCTGGATTCCATGGGTAGAGGGAAGGTGGGGGAGAGAGGGGGAGCCAACTAGAAGGATCTAGACATAAACTCCTATCGGGAGAACAGACATTAGAGGACTGGGAGAGGGGAGACATCGGGCAGTGTAAGATATGACAAAACAATAATAATTTATAAAATATTGAGGGTAGGTGGGGGAAGGGGGAGCAAGGATGGAGGGGAAAGGATGAGAAGCTGATGTAAAGGGTTCAAGTGGAAAAGCGGATGTTTGGAGAATGATGAAACCATCTTTGCAGGCATGCAAAGATACTGGGCACAATATATGTATTTATGTATTGTGAAAAACGATGTATGAGCCCCCAATAAAATGATTTAAAAAAAATCTGGATTTCACGAGAATGTGAAATCTTATTAGGCAAAAATGCTTTATCTGCACCAGCCCTTGCCAGGGGATGCCTGTCTAGAACCTCAGGGGGTGGGGGAGAAAGGGCCCTGGTCCAGCCTTCTCTACATCTTCCCTCCTGCCGCCACCTTCCCCCTCCTTTGTGCGGTGCCTCCTGCTCCAGATCTCACAGCTTATCGCTGCCCCGAGAGCCGCTCCGTGAGAACGAACAGGAGCCGCCAAGACTTGCCTGTTCACACAGAGGTGTCACTGCCCTGTGGATTCAGGGTCCCATGTGGAGAGGCCGTTGAGAGAGGAGACCCCTCCGTAAGAAGAATGGTCCCAGCCAGGAATTTCTTGGGCGAATAGTTAGGCATCGACACATTTGTGTTCCCATTCCTCAGGTCTTAATTAAAAACCAAACCCCCAACTAATGCAGGGGTATATTTTGTGAGAAAAAGAGAGAGAGAGAGAGAGAGAGAGAGAGAGAGAGAGAGAGAGAGAGAGAGAGAGAGAGAGAACATGTGAGAAAATGAAGGAAAAAAGAAATCGAGGTCTTCTGCCATCGTGACTACAAGTGTACCGCTCCATGCTTTTTCTTTGTGTGTATTTGGTATCTCCAAAGTGAAATTCAATCAGACGTGTTTTAGAACTGAGGTTCTAAATCGAAGTATCATGACCTCGTTCCAAGTTGATCTCAATTCATCTCCACCAGCATTTCTGAAGTTCGGACTCCCTAAACCAGAGGTTCTCAAAAGGCTGTGACCTACCACCTCCTTTTCAGGGGAAAATTCATTACTCAGTGCCTCCTTGCCAATGAAAATCGTTTGTATTACAGCTCATCATCCAGGATAAAGTGTCGGCATCTGCTTTTGTACACCCCCCCCCCCGCCATAGTTCCAGTGCCCCCAAGAGGTGGTAGTACCCATTTGGGAAACACTGTTCTAAATTAAAAAAAAAATCGAACTCTAACCTCTCCACCCCCCAACTCCAAATCCACTGTTGACTCAGTGATCCTATGAGACCAGGAGAATTGTTCCATGAGGTTTCCAACATGGATGAAGCCGACTACCACATCACTCTCTTTCCCAGGGGATGGAGAGTGAGGATACCAGCCCTTGGATTAGCAGCTGGAGGCATAATGACTGCACCACCAGAGCCTCTCCTCTTTGTGCTAGAGCCCCCTAAACATGTGGGAAGCAGGATTCCTTGGGAATGGCGTCTCCTGTGCCTGGTGTTTATTCTCAGCTGCGCAGGTGCAGAGGGACTGGGCGTGTCCAGGCAGGGCGGCTGGTTGCAGCTCTGCCATTTACAAGCAATTGGGCCTGGGGACACTCACTGACCATTTCTAAGCCTTTGAAAAGAATTAATGTTGATGTTACTAGGTGCCATCTATAGTGACTTTACACACAATGGAAGGAAACACAGCCTGGTTTCCAGTCATCCTCCCAGCTGTTCCCAAGCTTGAGCCCATTGACAGAAGGTAAATGAAGGAGCTTTGTAGACAGACCGAAACCAGCAGTAGATCCGCACAGATGACCAAAAGGTGTTTTGTTCCTTTGAACTGAAGGCAGAAGTCCTCTAGTTTGAGAAAGAAACAAACAACACCGGTTCTCATAAAGATGTGCACTTTGGGCTGAGCCCCGGTGGCGTAGTTGTTGTGTGCAGGACTGCGGCCCACTGGGACGGAGGTTCAATTCCAGCAATGGGGCTGGGCCTCCTACTCCCACCACCAGAGAGCAGTGATGCCCCCCCCCCCAAAAAAAAAAAAGATGTGCACTTTGAGAACAGACTTCTTGATAAATGGAGAGGTAGGGATGTTCAGTGTGGAGGGAGAGAAGAAAAAGATGGCTTTGGGGGAAGGTCAAAGCAAAGGTTCCTCATAATTATTAATAATAATTATAATCATACTGACAAAGGCAGTAACATGGATAGCACTGACGGCCTGTCCTGGATCAGACACATCTGTTCAATTACTCTTGTGACGAGGGCTCTAAGTGACTTCAGACAAATGCCACGACTCCCTTATTCTTGTGGACAGTCCTCAGAGGTAGAGACAAGTATCACCCCTTTTATAGATGAGGACACGGAGGCACAGACAGGTTACAGAAGTTGCCCCAGTTCACATAGCTGGGATTTGAACCCAAGGTCCCTTGTGCCCCTCGACTGAACATCCCCAAGTACTTGTAGGGCTGAGCTGACAAGTGTCGGGGGTGTGTGTGTGTGTGTGGGGGGGGGAGTTGAGAGAGAGAGAGAGAGAGAGAGAGAGAGAGAGAGAGAAGAAAGACACTAGATGGATGGCATCTGAAGAAACCAATATCTGTCATTGTCTATTTAGAAGCAAGTTAGAGAGTAGTTTCACTTACATTCAGGGAGACAGGCCAGGAATCATTTTGGTTTTATAACAACCAGGGAAGTGGAGGAATGTTGTGAATTGAATTGTGTCTCCCCTAAAATTATGCATTGGAATCCTAACCCCCACCAGCCTCGCTTTGTGGGAGAAAGATGAAACTGTCCACTCTGGTAGAGATTTATAGCCCCACAGCCCCTAGGGAGCAGTTCTGCTCGGCCCAATCGTGTTGCTATGGCCCAGGATCCCCGTGATGGCAGTGGGCTGATACCTGCGGTGGCAATCTTGCTTGGCAATAGTCTTCTTTGTTATGCTAACGAGGCCATGGCGGTGCTGGGCCTTTCACGTCTTTCCTCAAAGATGCAGCGACATCCATATGGAGGAGGAGGAGGATAGATAGAGGGCTGTGAACCCATTCTTTCTTTCTGGCTCAATCCCCCGCTGAGAATTTGCATTTCCAGATACATTGAATCCGAATCAAATTCTCAGCTGGGGATGGAACCAAAGGCACCAATTTGAAGAAGGAAGCAATGCCATGAGAGGTCCATGGAGGCCTGTAGAACCCCAGACCTTCGCAGGGAGTCCACTGAGAGCCAGTACCCTAAGGGTGGATGTCTAGCTCCTGAATGGTGAGAAAGTAAAGGTCTGTTTGTTACAAAGCCTATGTCCTTGTGATGACTTTATCACAGGTCACTCCATGCTCAAGACACACTAAGCCCATTGGCTTGGAGTTGATTCCCATGCAGAGTGGGTCTTCTCTAGGGTTTCCAAGCACGACAGTCTTCCAGGGAGCAGTTAGTTGGATCTTTCTCCAGCAGAGTAGCTGGCAAGTTTTAACCAGCCTCAAACTAAGCCCGCTGCTATGAAAGGGACATCTTCTCCTAGCCATGCCGATGACATCAGGGGACAGGAACTAGGGAGCGGAGCACTGGGCTCAGCCCATTTCCCCCTCCAGAGTGGCAGGGAGAGGTGCGGTGGGAGGGTCTGTTCTGTCAGGTGACTGGGCCATGAAATCCTTGACCACCAGCCTCTACAAGGAGGAACTGAAAGCCAAGAGAACATCCCTTGTGGTTTATGAGGGAGCCTGCGGCCCAAAGTTGGGTTCATGTGAGAGTTACAATTGGCTTCTTGGTTCATATAGGAGTTACTGTCTCCTTCATTCTTCCTTTTTCTTACCCTCTCTCCCTCTCGGGGGGAGGGGGGACAGGGGGGCCAACGGAGGTAGCTGGAGTAATTCAGTTGGCATTCCTCTGAGGGGCAATGGTGCCCCTTGGGATTGCTAATCTTCCCAATCCCCCAAAGATGTGGGGGTCTCTAGCAGCATCACTGTGAGCAGGAAGACAGAACCACCTGTGACCTGCCTTTCTTATGACTACTGTGAGGCCTGCAGAGTGAAGGCCCCACCCCTGCTGGTGGGTGTCAGGCACCCCTGTTCAAAGTGTGTCAGCACAATCCTGTGGCCTGCGGGGCTGATGGCTGCCCCCACCGGACCCTCAGTAAAGCAGCTTATCTTCTCCAGGCAGGGCACACGGTCTGAGAGGCTCTAGACTGCGACACACTGGAGCAGCCAAACAAGGAATGGAGGCAACCTGATCTCTAGACGCTGGAGAGCCTCCTTCCAAAACACGAAGCCAGCGGGCATAGCCACGGCAAGGGATTTGCTGATGGAATCTACAGTGCTGGGGGCGAGGGAAATACAGCCCGATCGTTGTCCCTGTCTAGGTGCAGTGCAGGAGAGAGCAGGGAGTTCACATCATTGTCCCAGAGGCCAGGGGAGTGGTCCAGGGAGGAGGCTGAGGGCTCTTCCTAAAGACTCCTCGTAGACACAAGCGCCCTGGGCAGAGAGCACCGTCCCTTCTGTATCACAGGTCCTTTTTCACAGGTGTGTCTCTGTGTGACAGAGACGCTCACTCCCACCCAGTGGATTCTGATGTATGTACTCTATGGGCTAGGGTTGAGCTGTTCCTGGGGGTCTCCAGCACCATAATTCCTTATGGGAGCAGAGGGCTTACCTTTCTGCAGAACAGCTGGTGGTTTCAAAACCCACTTTATGGTTAATATGTGGGCTAGTGGACTATGAGTTGAGCGGATAATGGAAAAGACAATAGTTCTACCTCCCTCCCCGCTCCCTGAAGAAACACAAGTTTAAAGGGTTACTGTGGCAGTTGCATAATCTCCTGTCAATTTGAGCAGAGGGGTGGAGTCTAGCCTCTCAATTAGGTCATAGCTTGATGACCTCCTTTGGAGGCACTAAGGAGATAGATAGCTCACTGGAGGCCAGGCTCCATCTCTCTGCCCGCCTTTCCTGCTGTTGAGACACTCAGAGAGCTGGCGGAGACATGTGGAGACCTGCACCAGCACTGAGATGCTCCCACTGCCACTAGACCCACAAGACCTTCTATCCCGGTGATTTTCAACCTTCCTAATGCCACAGCCCTTTAGTACAGTTCCTCATGTTGTGGTGACCTCCCAGCCATAAAATTATTTTTGTTGCTACTTCCTTACTGTAATTTTGCTACCGTTATGCATCAGGTGACCCCCACAGGTTGAGAACCGCTCTTCTATCCATTTGCCTGTGATCTCCCTGCATGTGGTATCATTGCATGTACCGTGTGAGTCTAAACAGGAGTTTGTGGATGAGTATCAGACACATGGGCTAATATCAGGCCTGAGGACTTGAGCTGGACGGGGTTGAGATGTTTTCTCATAGAAGTACCGTGCACTAACCGATTGCATCACTGGAGCTTCAAAGGGATGTTTTCTCAGTATAAAATGCTCTTTTATATATAAAACTCTTGCTTGTACACATATGAGTGCCTATGAATTTGTTTCTCTAGTCAACCCAGACCCACACACTGACAGTCTCAGAAACCTATCGCAGCAGTTCTGTCCTGTCCTGTCCGGCTGCTCTGAGGGTCATCGATCCAATGGCAATGAGTTGAGTCTTTGTGTGTATGTGTGTGTTTGCACATGTGTGTGTGAACATCCATCTATCCAAGACTTCCTGGATGGACGTGGGTTAATTTTTCCAAGTTTAGTTTGAGATTTTTCA
The DNA here is from genome assembly GCA_004026705.1 of Nesogale talazaci. Lineage (NCBI taxonomy): Eukaryota > Metazoa > Chordata > Mammalia > Afrosoricida > Tenrecidae > Nesogale > Nesogale talazaci. The sequence goes on along the minus strand of PVJH01004129.1, from coordinate 27,300 downwards.
GATGTATCTAACATTAGAATGGCCTGGCGAGTCCACAGGGACAGATTTCTTTACATCTTTTCCTCAGTGTCTGATAGAGAAGATCCTCTTTCAGTGGTGCTGTCTGAAGGCCTGTCTGGCTGGTTCCGTCCTTTCAGCGATCCTGTGGAGTAAGCAGGGTGTTTAGTCTTATCATTTTACAGAAGAGAACCAAGACTCAGAGAAGTTAAGAAAGGCTTCCAAAGTCACACAGCCAATAAGTGGCACAGCCAAGTTCAGACCTTCTGATAGCCAATCAAATACTCTCTCGCTGGGTCTTTCCAACTGGGTTTATGCAGGGGTGGTGCAGTGGTTAAGTCCTGAAGCTGTCAACCCCTTTCTGGGAGAAAGATGTGGCTCTCAGCTTCGGTAAAGATGACAGCCTTAGAAACCCTGTGGGGGCAGTCTTTCACTGCCTTATAGACTCTGTTCGAGTCAAGAAATTCACTCCTTCTATGGCTGTGAGTGTGGGCACAGGGTGAGGGCGGGAGTCTCAGCTCTTTGGGGGCTTTCTGGAGCTACCAGGTTGCCCAGTTGAAGGTCCTGCTTTCAATGCTTTGCTTGGCTCGGCTGCCTGAAGGGACTGGGGCAAAGGGAGGCACATTATGCTCTCCTGGATTGGTCATTGATGACTGCCTGGATGGGGGCTTCCTTGCATGGTGGCTACAGGATGTTTATAAAACTCTGAATCAATTTGAGGCGCAGAGATTTTCAATCAGGGAAGCAGATTGTGCTGATAGGGTCAAAAGGCCTGTCGCCAGCGACGATCACAGCATCTGACATATTAATTTGAGCTGTCAGAACCAATATGTGTAACAGAGGCATGGAGGCACAGGCCCCATTTCTAAGAGCAGAAAAAGTTTTCAAAAAAAGAAAAAGGAAGGGTGGGGGTGGGGAACGCCCCCCTAAGATAGTCTAACATTTTGCAGATTCCTGACCAACCAATCCTCTCAGCATGTGACCATCTTGGAAGGGGTGGGAGGGGTGGGGACTGGAGCCTGCTTTGCCTCCCGGAGAGGAGAGGGCCCTGTTGCCCATAGGTGAACCTTGAGAACACCACACAAACACCCTCTCTGTGGCTGTGTGTCTAGCCTGGCCCTGACACCATGTGAGTTCCAGAGCTCCCGAGCTGGCAGAGGAGGCCCATCTGAGACTCGGCAGGAAGCACATTTGTTAGGGAGAAGCCTTTGATATTTGGCATGTGAACCGTTTAGGGACTGGAGTCAGGCTCTGACAGGAAATCACCATGAATCCTGCCTCTCCCAACCATCACACACAATGCGCCTTTCCACGCACAGCCCCTCACCCAACTTTCCTAGTCCCCCACCCCATCTTCTCCTTCCACTTTGTTTCCTTTACTTCTGCCCTTCCTCTCCCTGTCCTTCCGCATGCCCCTCACCCACCCCCTCCCCAGACTCCCGTAGACAACCCTGCCACCTCCCCAGGACCCCACAGCTGCTCTGGCTGAGCGCTGGATGTTCATCCACTTGAACACACAGTGTTTCAGGTCCGTGCAGAGATGCCTGTGCACGGGGCCCTGGGCGCTCTCCAATGTGTCTGACTCTACATGAAAGGCAAGGGGGTGGGGGTGAGGGAAGTGTCCCAGAAAAGCTCAGTAGTAGACACGTGACCATGCAATCAGGCACCGTCCATTTCTGGGCACCCCTGCTTGCCTCTGCGTCACTATATCATGTAAGGGAAGAGGCATTCTTCATCCATCCAATGGAAACAAAGTTTCCACACATTGATAAAAACCAACGTCTCCGAGAGAGAGGCAGTATCTTTAGAAGAACGACATTGGAGCAGATAAAAGCAGACACAGAAGTCTGAGCCCAGCAGCTGTCCTGTGGAAGTGGCGAGGGAGGGAGTCGAGGGATGCAGAAGGACTCCCCCTTGTAGGATAACAAAGCCCACAGGCCGCCCTGTTTGGTTTCTGCAGTACCAGGGTTCTTTGTTGTCATACCCAAACTCAAACTCACTGCCATTGAGTGGATGCCGACTTGTACAACTGCCCTTGTGAGTTTCCAAGGCTGGAACTCTCTAGGGGAGAAGAAAGCCCCATCTTTATTTTGAGGAGTGGCTGGTGGTTTGGAACTGCTGATCTTGAGGTTAGCAGTCCAATAATCCACTACAGTACCAGGGTTCCTCCTTTTGGTGGAGAACAATGGTTTCCAAAGTGGGTGTACTGTCCTGGGGACCATTGGTGTGATGGGGTGAGAGCTGAGGTGGGGGAGTGGGGAGAGGCTGCAAAAGGAGATCCCTATATTTTATCCTGGTTTATGGGTCATAGTACAGAAGTTTCTATTTTTTAAAAATCATTTCATTGGGGGTTCATGCAGCTCTAATCACAATATATACATACACATTTTGTGTCAGTATTTATATCTTTTTTTTGGGGGGGGGTGGGGGGGGGCTCGGCTCATACAACTCTTACCACAACCCATACAGCCATCCATTGTGTCAAGCGCATTCAGTACAGAAGTTTTTAATGGCTAGAGGGGCACTGTGTTAATTTTTTTATTCCCCCGAGAAGGGGTGAGAGTGAACCAATGGAGTAGTTGTATGTTTTCTGGGAAATGTTAAAGGACTTGCCTGGAAGTGAGAATTGGGGAGGTTGGCTGGGGGCGCGTGCGGGCCACAGAAGTGAACCTGTTAACTTGTTCCGGCCGGGCCTCCCCGCTCACCCTCTGTCCTGTGCTGTCTGCCTGTCGCTGATCTTTCTTCCCCAAGACACTCCGCCCCATCCGAAAAGCAGTATCAATCTTTCTGTACGTGGTTTTTTTCTCACAAAACATTTTGTTCTGTGTAAAGAAGCACAGATCTTGAAAGAAGATAGCTTCTGAAAAAAAGAACCTGGCTTGAGTTGTGTAGATGAACAGCGGATGCGCTTGCTTTGAGGGAGATCTGCAGTTTGGAAGGGAAACCCGTGGGGCGGTGGCGGGTGGTAGCCTCCAGCCTCCCATGCTCCGCCTGGGCTCAGGACCTGCCTCTCAGGCTGGGGGAGACCCGGCCGGAGATGTGGCAACTGCCGCTTGGCCTTCTCCTCTGATTTGCTTCCTCAATCGACATGAATGGGGGCTTTTTAGTCGCTTTCCTTTTGAGTGGAAAAAGCCGGGTGAAACTTAAGAGAAATTACAATGGACGGTGACTCCGCACGCACCACGCATGCGGGTCAGTGGAGAAGAGCTGTGTGCCTCCGGGTTTTCAAATGGCTGAGTTTTCAGAAGTACATTGACATCCCTTTCTTTCATGGTGGAGCCACAAGACCAGCTTTTGGGCTAGCAGCCAAGCACACGTGCTGTTTGCAGCACCCTGGGACTCTTCGCCTAGGAAGAGCTATCATTTATTGAGCACTTACTGTGTGCTCAGTGCTAGGCTAGCGTGAGTCTTTTCCATGGAGGAACTCATTTAATCTCAATAACCACCACACGAGAGTCTTCCTTTTACAGATGGCCACAGTTAGCACGAGCCGAGTTCCAGGAAGGCGCCCTGCTGTCGCAGTGGGTAAGCTCGTGTCCGCTAGCTAACAGGTTTGTGGTTTGAACCCACCAGCTGCTCCAAGGGAGAGAGGTATGGCCATCTGCTTCCATAAATATTGACAGCCTTGGGAAACCCGGGGCCAAGTCTGCTCAGTCCCATCGGGCTCCTATGAATGAGAATTACTCAATGACAGTAGGCTTGGGTGCCAGGTAAGGACTTTACGTAAATCGTCTAATTCATTCGTCATGAAACTTCTGTGTAGCAGGTACTGTTTTCAAATCATTAAAAAAGAGTTTTGCTGTTGCTGAAAATCTAAGCAGTGGAACACCCACCAACTCAGGTTTCTACATGCAGAATTCTGTGATGTGGAGACACTGTGAGTTATGTCCCCATTCCCATCCTTCTTTTCTGAGTGGCTCCTCCCTCCCTGTCACTCAGTCACTGCCCCCACCCCCCCACCCCAGGTCTCCTCTCCTCTCTTGAATCGTGATCTACTTGATCTCATGGATAGAGTCTTAGAACATCAGCAGGCCCAAGACTGACCTTTTATACTAATTAAGCTTCATTCTCGTTTGGTTTTAAGTTGCAGTAAGAGGATGTTTTTAGCCTCAGGTTTAAATACGATCCAGAGTCGTTATCTCAGAGGTTCACCCACCCTTCATGGCTCCAGAAAGTCGCATGTGCATGAGAATTGGGAATTTTCTTCTGCAATTTCTTTCTTGGAAGTAGGCATCTGCCATGGACTCTTGGGTTAAAACACCCAGCCATGGTAGGGAGGCACCAGCCAATTCATCTGCTCTTGTCACACAGGAGGTCATTTTCCTAGAGCCAAGGAGACCCTTCTCGGCCTGATGTTTCTGCTTCCCCTCTTGTTGCAGGCCAACTGAGACCAAGTGTTGCACCTTGGATGGTCGCTTTTGTGCTTTTAAGACACTGTGAAACTAGGAGGGCGGACAGAAGCATGAAACACCTTGGTAGACTCCATACCTGTATGCCCCAAGAAGCCATGATCTAAAACCAAGAAGCCACTTCTTAGTATGACTGCTCTCGTATTATCGAATAGGAAACAGGGGTGGTCACTGACTTGCTTGAGGTCACACAACTAGCAGCTCCCGAGCTGGGAACCACACACTCTCAGGCCGACTCTCAGCTACGCACTTGCACCGCATGGCCTCCCCGACAGCACTGCCCGGTTCTAATCCCACTAGCCTCCTCTAAGGGGAAAGTCGAAAGAAAGGTAAGAAAGACACATTTCCCCTCCTGCTATTGAACACCGCCTCCTCTTTCTTACCCTATCTTCTACCATCCACGTAAACAAAGCAAAAAAGCCCATCCTTCCAAACTCAAGTTGGACTCTCCTTGTTCAGGAAATGGTGGGGACGGGTAAGGGTTCCAGAATATCACATCAAGAGGATATTTAGGCAGTGCAAGGATGAGCTCAGAAGAGCAGATCACATCTCTGGTGGGAGATTATGCCAGGCGACATTCTAAAGTGCCCCTCTGTGCTAGAGAAACAAATTCATAGACACGTGTATGGATGGAAAGGAAAGGTCTATATACAGGAGGAATGGAACATTGAGAAAGCACCCCAACCCAGTCCAGTCCAAGTCCATAAGTCCAATATTAGCCCATATGTCCAATACCAGTCTATAAAGTCTCCTTCCAACTCACAAAGTCACAGGTCAGTGGGTGCAGAGTCCTGGCTCTGGCAGGGCTCCCCTCATGGCTCCTTGTTTCCAGGGCTGAGGGTCCATGAGCAGTCTCCATTGGTGATTGAAACATGTCAGCGCTGGCAAATGTTTCTCTGTGGCTTTTCCGGCTTCAGAGGTCTGGTTCCACCAGGGTGAGGCCGTGGGGCTTCTCCTCCAGCTCTGCAGGTTCCTTGGACACTGCCATCTTGCCTTGTCAGTGGAGCGACTCCCGGAGACCGAGAATCAAATTTCTCTTCTCCATTTGGGAAATACCGTGAGACTTCCCAGAAGTCTCAGGAGAAAGCCACGCCCACACAGAGGCCTCGCTGGCTACTCATTGGCTATCTCTAGATTGACAAGTTAGATTCCACCCCTACATCTCAATTGTGAAATTAACACGAGCACATGACCGCCACACCCCCCACAACCTCACGGGGGGGGGGGGGTGGGTGGGGGGGGTGTACTTCCGTGATTGTCCTGCATGATATGGCAATAGAGGGTTTTCAGATTTAATTAAGGTTACTAACCCAAAAGCCGCTGGAGGCCCTGGGAGTGCAGGGGGCCGCATGGGGCCGCGATCCTCAGGGTTGTCAGTTCAAAGCGACCAGCAACTCCTCGGGGAAAAGACGAGGCTTTCTAGGCCTATGGACAGCTCCAAGTCTGGGAAGCCCACAGGGGGCCGCTACGAGTCCGCACTGACTCCATGGCAGTGAGTGAGGGCGCAGAGGTTAATAGCTAGATGACTTTGCATTTTAGGTATTCCCCAGGTGGACCTAACCTATTCCCAGGCGTTCCTTAAATACAGAGCTTTCTCCAACTGCTGGTTTCGGCAGTTCAAAGCCATCCGCTGTTCTGAGGGGGACAGGGGAGACTTTCTGTTCTTGTAAAGGTTTACAGTCTCAGAATCCCACACGGATTTTGTCTATTTTGTCTTACAGGGTAGAAAAGGGAAGTGGAGGGACTTGAATCATGATAGACACTTGACAGGGAGGTTTTCAATTGTTAAACTGAGAGCTCAAGGTCTCTAAGACCTACGGGTGGTGTCTGGTCAACCGACCGTCCACAAACAGACAAGGACCTCAGTCCGACAAGCACAGGGCAATGAATTCTGCCAGTAATGGAAATGAGGGTGGAAGAGGACCCTGAGCTCCAGATGAGCACACAGCCAGTCACCCTCTGGATTTCAGACTCCTGAGACTGAGCAGAGAGGCCAGCCCTACCCTCCCAGACTTCTGTGAGATGAGAGAGTATTGTTTTAAGGGGCAAAGTTTGTAGGCATTTTCCATGCAGAAATACCACAAGAATATAAAGTTTAGTGCCTGGAAGTGAAGTGATGATCTACCAAATACCTAAAATGTATTAGTAACTCTGGACTCAGGCATTAGGTGGAGACTGGTGTTAAGCGTGATGGAAAAAAGTTTAGACTGCTTCAACCAGACTGTAATTACAAATACGAACATTAAAGATGTTGGTCTTTAACTTAGTTAGGGCTGCAGTAATCTGCTTTTCCGTGCATTCTGTCTGAGGACAAGGCTTTTCAGTGAAGGTCATGGGGATTTGTGCTTCCACTGTCATCCGTAGCCTTCTGCAAAGTGAGTGCTCAGAATTAAGGGTCTAAGACAATTCTCTAGTTTTGTGTTCTATTACATACAATCTTGGTTTGCACACACAAATTTGGTGTTCTCCTTCTGGGTAGCTTTGGCTGACATCTAAGATTTCAAATCTCTACAGGAATAGACAGTCTCATTTTTTCACCAGGAGTGACTGGTGGGTTCAAACCACCAACCTTGTGGTTCACAGTTCAATGCATAACCCACCATACTACCAGAGCTTTCAGCATTTATCATAAACGCAAATTCACTGCCATAAAGTTGATACTCACTCATCATGACTCTAAGTGACAGGGTAGATGTCCCTGTAGGTTTCTAAGACACTCAATCGTTACAGAGTAGATAGTGTCATGTTGCTCCCCCTGAACCTTAGGGGTTTGAACCGATGACCTTGTGGCCAGCAACTCAGTGTGTGGCCCGTTACGCCAGTCCTACGACACTGGGGTGGATGCTGACTTATGGTTCCCCTATAGGACAGGGTGGAACTGCCCCTGTGTGAGTTGTTGAAACTGTACTCTTTTTAAGTTAACACATGTATCACGCCATAGTCCAATGACGTCATGCAGTATTGTACATTTGCTATCACAATCAGTTTCCAAACATTATTTTCCTTCCTGGACTCCTCGACATTGTCTCCCTTTTACCACTCCCCTGCCCCTCCCACCACCACTAAACTCCCTCCCCAAGAAACCCTTATTCGACCTGCTATTCCCATAGGTTCGTCAATCCTGGTTTCATATGTTGAGAATCATATATGACGGTAACCCTCCATGACATACCTTACCTGAGATACCTCCTGATACGAACAAAAACAATTCATAAAATGTTGAAAGCCAGATTATGTCCAGCCTGTGTCAGAGAGGGGAGCGACTGGCAAGGTGTCAAGTCAAGTTTATCCCTTCGACCTTCTACATGCACTCTGATCCATAAACACTTTGCTCCCAACCCTCGATTATGGATAGAGGGAAATCATCGGAGGCTTTTTCCGATGCAGATTCCACAAGTGTGTCTTGGGCTTTCACTACTATCCCTCGCTTCCTGCAATCTGGATTCTCACCAGTTAGGCTCTGATCCGATTCCTTCCGTTGACTTCAGACGACATGATTTGCAGTCCTTCGGCGACTGATGATGGCGTGCTTCTTCCGTGTGGGCTTCGTTGACCTCTCCCTTACACGGCTGCTGCTTTGAGAGCGACGGTACTTCTTCACAAGAGTAGAATGCCTTGTCTTTTTTTGCAGAGGAGCAGCTGGTGGTTTTAAACGACGGACCTTGTAGTTAGTAGCCCAACGAGGCTCCTAAGCCAACCTAAATTGTCCTCTCTTCCTGCCTGCTCCTCAGTGTCTTCATGTGCCTCGGTCATGTGGTGCTGACTTCTCACATGTGGTGAGAAGTCACCAGAATTAACGTGTCCACTAGCTAAGAAGTCATTCTCCCTTTTTCTCCCTCCAACCTCCCGTGGAAGGGTGTTGCTTTCTGTACATAAACCTATTCTCTGCTTTGTATAAAAGTGGCCGAGTTATGAAAATGGAAGGGACGACTTTGTTGCCAGTGCCGGGAGAATTGCTGCCAACCCTTGGCCCTGCCTCCGTGACACACATTTTCCCCATCCAATTTACCTTGGTGCTGTTTGCCTTGGTATGTCCACACCCTGGTCCTCAACATAAATCTTCCCACTCCATGCATGCGGTGGCAGCAATCCAGGTCTCCTGGATTTTCTTGTCTGAGTTTCCCACTAAGGTACATACAACATTATAGGACCGCTTTTCCCCAGAGCTTTTCTTCTTCAGGGCAGATCAGTTGGGGGAGAGAAAGGGGTGGGAGGAGCGAGGGGACTTAAGAAGAGCGAGGTGTGAGAGAATCTCCTGGGCCGAGCCTTCTTGAATGTGACTTTGAGGTCTGGGGTGGGGGCTTTGACAGCAACTTGGCATCAAAATACATAGGCCCACTAATTCCCAACAAAGCTCGTCCCGCCCACGCACATACCCTCCCCAGCAGTCAAGGGGAGGCAGCCTTTCCTATGGCTCTGGAGTGAAACTGGAGTCTCTAAGTAAGGCAGGCAAGAAGGACGAGCCTTCTGTTCCTATAGAGTTGCAATCTCAGAAGCCCACAGCGGGCAGTTCTGCCCTGTCCTGTAGGGTCCCTCTGGCTCGGCAATGACTCAAAGGCAGTGCATGAATGGAGACAGTTGGAAAGTTTAGCTGTGAACCGACAGGTATGGGGTCAATCAAGTAGGTCCTTTGGAAGAAAGGCCGGGCAATCTGACAAATCAGCCACTGGAAACTCCGAGCACAGCTCAACTCTGACACACCCCCTGGCCTGCCAGGAGTTGGAGTTAATTTGATGTCAATCGTAACAGAAAGACACGGCTCCTGACCCTTAGTAGGAAGTTAGTGATTATCTGTGAAGCTACTTTGTTGGTTTTAATTTTCTTCTCAAGAACCATCCCGCGCCCCGCCCCCCTTCTTTTTTGGTAACCAAATAAGTACATACAGCTCAGCCGTTTCCTCCCTTTCCTAGCTCTAATACTTTATCAGATTGGCTCCTCTCAACAATCCCTCGTTCTTGGATCTCGCCACAGCCCAGATTCTCAGCTGGGAATCCCAGGACGAAGACAATCTTTCTATTTTGAAAAGGTCAGAAGCCACAGTGAAAAGGAGAGAAAAAGCGAAAGCAGTTCTCAACGAAATGTTCCTCGCTTTTGGCCACTGCTCATAGTCTGTTAGGAGAGATGGCTAAGTTACATTTCCTTCTTCATGCATTTCATTTCTTTATTCAATCATTCATTCAAGAAATATTTACTGACTCAGTTAAGAAGTGCTATTCAAACTTTTTTTTAAAAAAAGCATCAGAGTCCCTGTTTAATTAATGAAATCTTAGCAACACCCAATATATAAAGCAGATCAAAGTGAAGCTGAGTGCCTGAAGTTGGATCTGCACTGGAACGGAACTGACGTTTAAAGCGGTCCAATGACCTGCCTGCGGCTTCTCCACTAGTAAATGTGGGTACTGGGTAGTGTCCAGCTATTCTCATTTCTAACCCTTAGGTAAAATATGCCCTGGCTGTTTGGAGCATTTATAGACTAGAACAGGCAGTCCTAACCTCACAAATGAGTTCTGTTTCAAAAGTTCATTTGAAAGTCAGTTGTCTGGAACCAGGAATATATTTTCCTATAGAAACAGAGGTATAAATGGTGGCTAGGTTCCCAGACCAGACCACAAAAGTCTATTTAATCCAATGTGATGGCATTATAGCACTAACAGTTCTCTGTTAGCTTTGTGCTATTAACAGTATTGTAGGGCTAACAAACACTGCTGATTGGGCAGTAATATACGGCCTGGGGGACCTCAGCTAGCTTTGGCCCCCACTATGCAGAAACCAGTAAGAAGTGAGCAAGTTAGCTGTGCCTTTAGAATAGAGACTGTGGTAGTAACATAATCTCATGTCAACTCGAGGATATTACAAGTATAGGGGTGGGGGTCTAGTCTGTCAATCAGGTCAAAACCTGATTGATGCCTCCTTGTGGGCATGACCTTCTCATGAGGATTATGGGAACTTCCTCTCTTTCAACCTGGAGGTGGACCACACACTCTCTGCTTACACATTCCTGTTGACAAACCACATGGAGCCACGCTGATGGCAGACAGAGTCCTGGAGCTGGAGGAGCCACATGGAGACCCAGGTCAGCACTAAGATGCTTCCACTGCCACTGGACCCATAAAACTTCACCCACCAGTCTGGGATCTTCCTGCAGTCAGCATCATTGTGATTGCCTATGTGAATCTCAAGAGGAATTTATAGACTGGCATTGGACATATGGACTTGTATCAGACTTGTTCTGGACTGGGTTGGGATGTTTTCTTAGTAGACAATTACTCTTTGATCACTGCTTTCTTATAAATCTATGAGTGTCTTTGGATTTGTTTCTCTAGTCAATGTGGACTAACCCAGAAGCCAACAACTTCCCTTGGCCCCCAAAGATTTTTAACTCTATGAAGAAGGTATTTATTTTACTTTCTGCTGTATCTCCAACACATAGAGGCATATAATAAGTGGTCAATCAATTATTGAAAGTAAATAAACATACTAAGGGTTCCAAGAAATCTCAAAGAAGAGGCCCTCAGACCCTCAGTTATAATCTGGTTACTATTAGTTAGCACACAATTAGAACAAGCCTGGCTATTTGATTTCTTTGTCAACTTTGCTCATAAGTAGCAAGTCAGTTTCCTGGGGAAATGGACCAACAGTACTTGGAATGGGGAAAGGCACTAGGAAACAGATGTTAAAGAGGGATTTGATTATCTGCCACTCAACTGGGGAAATGATCTCTGGAGGTAGCTGGAGTTGGAACAGAAGCTGGCATGGTGTAGCAGCTTCATGATGAGAACTTTCACTGGGGATGAGCTGGGCTGGGATGCTCATGGGAGGATATGTACTGACAGTTCTAATATTTTAGGGATTTGAGAGATTTGAGGACAGTGGCAATTATAAGGACTAAGGAAAGATAACTATTTGTTGGAGCTATTGATGTGTTGGATAAAGACAACAAAGACTGAAGATAATTAACCACCAATTTACACCTAGGACATCTATGGGAGCATTAAAAGAGAATCCTATTGCCTGAAGTCAGAAAAAAAGCTGAGGATTAGGCCCAGGACTTAATAATAAAAATATAGAGCTCCAGAGAAGATTGAATTCCTAATCCCAGCAAGTCTACTATGTGAAAATTAGGGCCCTTTTTGGGAATGAGTTGCCTTTGACACTTGAGATGGGGACATCTGAGCAGAAGCACTAAATATCTTGAATCCATGATTCCTTAGAACCCTCTGGGTCTGTAGTAGTACTCTATTCTTTTATCTTAAAGACTAGAACTTTCAGTCTTATTTAAAGTTAAGACCTTGCAAGACAACATGTGTCCCTTTCGGGTTTTAACTATCTGTTTGATCTCTTAGTGTAGTGGTTCTCAACCTGTGGGTCAATACCCCTTTGGGGCTCAGATGACCCTTTCACAGGGGTTGCCTGAGACCGTCGGAGAACAAATATTTATGATGGACTTAGGAACTGAGACATCATTCTCTAACCATCTCCAGGTGGGTCCACCCACATGCAGATGCATCCACATATGAGTACCCAGGGTGAAGACTATTACCCATGCTACACCATGCTTCAAGACAAAAATTCATTTATTTGTCATTAGAAATAAATATTTCACAATATATAATTGTATATTGTTTTTGTGATGAATCACAATGCTCTAATTATGTTCAATTTGTAACAATGAAAATACACCCTGCGTATCAGAAATTATATTACAATTCATAACAGTAGCAAAATTGCAGTGCTGAAGTAGCAGTGAAAATAATTTTATGGTTGGGGAGGTCACCACAACATGAGGAATTGTATGAGAGTCGCAACATTAGGAAGGTTGAGAACCACTGTCTTAGAGGAACAGAACTCGTGAGATACATGGATAGAGAGATAGATGATAGAACAATTTACTTTAAGGAATTGGCTCACATGATTCTGGGTAAATCACATCTGTAGGTTTGGTGGCAGATCCCAAACTCCCAAAGGCTTACATTACAAGATTCATAGATTAGGAGATGTATGAATGAAGAGTAGAGATAGAAAACAAGTTCTGCCAAAATATCTATTAAAAAAAAACCAAATGAAGCAAAATTGTGATTTTGGTGAATGCTTACAGAGCAAATTGTTTTTTCATTCAACAATTCATACACTTATCTTTCATCAAATGCCTACTTATAGTCTGGTGGCAGAATATGCCCCAAGGAAACCTTCCTTTCAATTGATTGATTGTATTCCATTAGATTACATTTCCAAACAGAATCTAGACTAGTGTTTGGTCAAACTCCTGGGAACCAGAGGCTAACCAAGTTGACAAATGAAATTAACCTTTGTGTTATCCCTCTCTTCCTGGTCACCGGTTCTGTAAGTAGGGAGCTTGCTAATGGAAGAAAGGAACTGTCCTGAAATGCAGCTGAAAGTAAGAGAGGGGGAGTATTTTCAGGACCCAAGAGAGTAGGTATGGGATTGAACTCTGAGAGTGTTGGATCAAGGGAGGCAAAACATAAAGGAATAAAATAGTCTTTTCCCCCCTTTCAATTTTATATGAGAGTCCTTGCCTGTTATTCAGGATTTAACTCCTTGACAAAGAACTCTATAAAACAGAGCTAGTATGCTGCTCAGGTGACTCTTGGTAGCTTAGCGAAAGTGAAGGCCCACTTAAAGTGAAGCAGAAATTCCAGAAATAGCATAGCAGACAGTGGGAGAATGGGTCAAAAGGTTTAAAGGAGGAAGTACGTTAGAGTGCATTTATGTGTGGCTGGCAAACTCACCACTGACTCTTCTTTTAGAGGGTCCAGGAAGCACTCAGCTCCACAACTTCCCATTTATTAAAGGGTAAGGAACACCCTGGAGAGAAGGGCATTAGTGTCCTTGGCTTTCCTCTGTTGCTTGAGGGATGAGGATAAAAGATTCTTTCACAGGATGCTACTTTCTTTTCGCTGCGGGAAGACAGGCAGAACAAACAAATAAACAAAACCCAAACCCAAACCTACGGCCTGGGGTCAATTCTGACTCACATGCCCTATGTGCTCCAGGGAAAAATGACTTGAAACTCTATTGTGGTTTTTGTTCGCTGCCCCCACCCCCCACCAACCCCCCCGCCACCGTAATCTGTGCAGAAGCAGATCACTGGGCCTTTCTTTATTCCCTAATGTTACTAAGATGCTACTATCCCCAACTAAGAGAGACCAGGTGGTGCCGCGCGAGAATCAGAACCATGGGAGGCACAATATCAATCATGAGAGTCAAACGCAGAGTGGCAGCCAGCGTGGCTCCACTGGCGGAGAGCTATGAACATGGTTAACAGAACACAACCCCCAGAGTTGAGAAAGATGAGCACTGCTCAATCTATAGGACTATAGTAAATTAAAGATTCATGCTCCTGAGGGCCGAGGGCAATTGTCTCTGTAAAAGGTCACGATACTTTTCCCAGCTTGTGGATGGGAGCCAGTATTTGGCCAGTATTTGGAACTGAAAACCAGGTCCCACAGAGAAAGGCCTCTGCAATGCCACGGCAAGAGTATGATGGCAGGAACATCCTCTATCCTTCCCCAAAGGGACACAGAGCCATTCACTTGGATCACCATACTCTAGAGGGCAGTTCTCAACTGGTGGGTCACCACCCCTTTGGTGGGGGGAGGTCAAAAGACGCTCTCACAGGAGTCCTCTGATTCATGACAGCAGCATAATTACAGTTGTGGAATAGCAATGAAAATAATTCAAGTAATTTTATGGTGGTGGTGGGGGGGGGTGGTCACCACAACATGAGGAACTATAGTAAAAGATAGAGGCATTAGGAAGGTTGAGAACCACTGCTGTAGAGAAAAGGAAATAGTTAGACTTGATGAGGCCTTTTGGCTGCAAGGTAAGAGTTAATATTGACATCCAATCTGAAGTACTAGCATAGTTCTTGGTTAATGTGGGAGTATAACCACCGTTATGGGGAAACCATTATATACCAAATATGGGCAATACGGTACACCAAGACATGAATGTAACATACTGACATGAAGCAGTGAACCAATAGAGAGGTCTGTGGGGCTGACCCCAATCCCAGTTACATAGACACTCTCCCCCACCCCCCTAAGAATACATTACAGAGGACAGAACTGATGCTGCAGCTCAGGGAGAGGGCCATGTCTTATCAGAGCACATGGAAGCAAAGAGGGAAAGAGAGTGGAACGTAGCCTGGTCCACTAAGTCCTGAGGATGCTACTCGGGATGGAGCAGCCAATACACAGAGAGAATCCTAGGGCCTCACCATGAGACACAATGTTCCTCAGTGACCCATAGTGCTATGGAGACAACACTGGAGACACAGTCAGGGAATTGTGCCTGATCTAACCTCCCACTATACCAAGGTGAACCACTAAGGGTGTGCAACAGAACAGCAAGGGGAGCAAAGCAGTGAAGTCCCTGAGGAATATCAAAACAGACTTTGGGACCAGGATGTAGCGCCCCTTCAGACATGACCTTAAAACATTCCTAAAGGTCAACAAACAGACCTGGAACTATTTATAGACTTTTCTTTTTTGTTGTTACTTTGTTCTGTTTTTGTGCTTATTATTGGTTTTGTATGTCTATCTATGTAAAATAGTTGGGCTAAACAATCCAGAGAAAACAATGGGACAATGGGGAATGAAGGGGAGTGCCATTAAAACCAGGGATAAGGGAACAACTAGTGAGACAAAATTGATGGTAGGAGAGTATATGATGCCTGGTGGGGCTTGATAAAGTGCAATATATCTGAGAGGAATTACTGAAAGCCGAATAAAGGTCAACGATGATTGTGGGGAAATAGGAAAGTAAACGGAAATAAAGGAAAGAAGTAGGAGGCAAAGGAAATTTATAGAAATATAAATCTAGGTATGCATATATAAATATATTTACATATAATGACAGGAAAATAAATCTATGTACATATATCTATATGTTAAGTATTAAGGTAGCGGACATATATTGTGCTCCACACAAGTACTCCCTCAATGCAAGAACATTTTGTTCTAATAACCCTCACCTCCTGACACAATTACTGAATATAAAATGGGTGCATAAGCAAATATGGTGAAGAAAGTCGATGGTTGCCTAGCTACCAAAAGATATAGTGTCTGGGGACTTCAGGGTTAGAAGATAAAAAAGTGGCCATCTAGTTGAGAAGCAACTAAATCCACATAGAAGAAGCACACCAACCAGCCTGTGTGATCATGAAATATCAGTGGGATCAAGGATCAGGCATCAAAGACCCAGAGCAAAAACTCATATTGATGTGAATGAAGAGGACAGCAGAGTAGAGACCCAAAGCCCATCTGTAGACAATTGGACATCCCCTCACAGAAGGCTTACAAGGAAGAGAAAAACCAGTCAGGGTACAGTATAGCACCAATAAAACATACAACTTTCCTCTAGTTCTTTAATGCTTCCTCCTCACAATTATCATGACCCCAATTCTATAGTACACATCTGACCAGACTAGAGCATGTAGAGAGGTACAGATAAGAGCTGAAAACACAGGAATCCAGGACAAATAAACCCTTCAGGACCAAAGAGACAGTGATACCAGAAGGGTAAGGGGAAGGTGGAAAGAGAAAGGAGGAACTGATCATATTGATCAGCACATAATGTCCCCCCAGTGGGATGGACAACAGAAAAGTGGATGAAAGGATGCAGCAGTTGGTGTAAGACATGAAAACAAAAATTTTATAAATTATCCAGGGTTCATGAGCGATGCAGGGGTCAGGGTGGGGGATAAAATGAGCTGATACCAAGGGCTCAAGTCGAAAGAAAATGTTTTCAGAAAGATAGTGGCAATAAATGTACAAAAGTGCTTGACCTAACTGATGTATGTATGTATTGTGATAAGAGATGTAAGACCCCCAGTAAAATGATTTTTTTTTAAAGAAGAAAGAAATATGGGGAATCTTGGCTCCCAGTGGGTCCAGTGGGACCTCAGATCAACTCTGTGGTAAAAAATCTGGTTCTTGAATATATAATTGCAATGGACTCACTTAATATTTGACAGGATGACCACATGGCCTCCTTAGCATATTGCGTAAGTGCTACTGGATTGGGAAGGTCAAAAGGAAGCCTCTGCATCTTCCAAACTCCCCAACTATCCCTGCCACCCCAGCCCTGCCCTAATACTCCCTGAAAAAAAAAGAAGGTAAAGAATGAGGATGTATCCTGAAAAGAGGGAAATATCATAAATTAGTACCAGTTTTAAAGGCCTAAAAAAACGCCAAGATGATGGTCACCATTATATCCTCATTTGGCTCACTATTCTGGTCTTTATAAACCTAGATAGATTCTGGATGACAACAGTGTACTACCACTAACTTGGCGCACTGAGTTCTATCCAGACCCTAAAAATACCCAAGTTCACAATTGCAATTGCTTTTAGGAGTATAATAGCTTTCCTATGCAGATTACATCGCAGGTGCATGTCATATGTGGCGGTCATGTATCTATGTCAATTTCATGATTGAAATGTAGGGGTGGAGTCTAGTCTGTGAATCTGAAGATAGCCATCGAGTAGCCAATGAGACCTCTGTGGGGGCATGGCTTTCTCCTGAGACTTCTGGGAAATCTCACGATATTTCCCTCATGGAGATGAGAGGCCATCTCTCCCGTTGTTGGGAGACAGTCTCTGAGATGACAAACTACAGACAAGACAAGATGGCAGTGTCTGAGGAGCGGGAGGAACTGGAGGAGAAGCCACATGACCTTACCCTGATGGAACCAGACCTCTGAAGCTGGAGAAGCCACGTGGAGACCCCTGCCAGCGCTGAATTGTTTCTACCACCACTGGATGCTGTTGATGACCCAGAACCCTGGAAGCGAGGAACCATGGGGAGACACTGCCAGTGCCGGAATTCTGCACCCATTGGCTTGCGACTTTGTGAGTGGGAAGGAGACTTTATAGACTGGTATTGGGCATTTGGGCTAATATCGGACTTATGACTTTGAACTGGACTGGGTTTGGATGCTTTCTCAATGTTCCATTCCTATTATATAGAAACCTTATCCTTATATCCATATGCGTGTCTATGAATTTGTTTCTCTAGTCTATCCAGACTAACACATCATAGGACTAATGTTCTGGTAAATGTGCATTTTTCATCTCTCCTTTTAGAAGGAGGATCAGAAATATTTCACCATCAAGTGAGATGGACCACAGTCTACATCTTTGTATTGTCTCATTTTACATTCATTCTTTTGTCTTCTGTCATAATAAAATCTGAAGGGATGTGAGCCATAAATATCCTCTGTAGATCATTTCATTGGTCCACTATGTTGATAACATCTTGATAGTCATGCTGGGGATTAGAAGAGATAGCAAATAGATTGAAAGCTTTGGCAAGAAATAAACAATAAAGCTATAAACAAAAAGGGATAAACCCTCCACACATCTCAAAGCTTGCTATGTCATTGAAGTTTTTAGGGGTCCAGTGGCCTTGGGTACCCTAAGACATTCCCAGAAAATTATAACATCATTCTCATTCTCACGGTGAAAAAAAGCACAAACCTTAGGAGTCCTCTTTGGGTTCTGGAGGGACTAAATCTCACATTTAGGAATAAAGCACTAATGTATTTACCTAGTGAGTGGGAAAGTAGTCTGCATTCTGACAGCTCTGCAGAAGGTCCAGAGTATACATAGCTTTCCTTATTGGGTCATATGGCCTAACAGACTCCAAGTATTAGCAGTATTTATAATGGGAAAAGTTGCCACTTTCCCAATAGGAGCTTCCCAACCTCCACCCTAGGATTCTGGAGCAATACCCTTCCAGTTGTAGCAGAAAAGTGTCCATTTAAAGAAGGAGCTCTTGACACGCTCCCGGGTTCTGGCAGAGACAGAGCCTAGCTATCAGGAGCTAGGCTTCACCAGATCCCTAAGGCAAAGGCCCGATTGGCCCAGAAGCAAATTACTATGTGTCAGAGGGCGGAAGTAAGCTTGTTGAGCAAGGAGCTCAAGCTCCTATGTCATTCAGAATCGTTGCCCTGACGAGCCTTCCTCTTCCTCTTGTTGTGGATTGGGGCTGCCCATGCAACAAGTTGTCAGAGGAAGAAAAAGTCAACTCTGGCCTCTGGATAGGTTTGCAGGGTCCGTGGACACCACCCTAAGAGATGGCAGCTGAACTGCAGTCCCATTCTGGGGAAGTGCTGAAAGATCTTTGAGGGGCAGATTCTCCCAGTAGGTAGAACTTTGGGCTGGTTATCCGCTGTATGGGAAAGGATGAATGATCCAAGTCAGAATAGTCACGAGGCCTAGGGAGAGGAGCCCTGGCAGCATAGTGGATACACCTTGAAAAACAGTAGAAAGACAGGACTTTCTACTGACACAGAAAGTTACGATCTTGGAAGCCACCAAGGGGAGTTCCACGCTGGCCCAGAGGATCCCTAAGAGTTAGAAATGACTCCCGAGCAGTAGAGTTTTTCAGAGAGGTCTTGCTAGCTACCACGCACCCTACTTGTTCAAGTTGTCTGCTGCAAATCGGAGAGGCTGGCTTCTATGAAGAAGACTATGGCATCAGAGGAATGCTTATTAACAGTATGCGGTAAACAGATGGCACATCCTTCCTTGCCAAAACCTCGGAGGACTAGAAACACTTCCTGATGAAGATCAAGGCCTGCAGCCTTCAATATGGATGACAATTGAATGTAAAGAAAACCACAGTCCTCACAACTGGCCCTATAGGTGACATCATGCTAAATGGAGAAGAAGCTGAAGTTGTCAAGGACTCTGTCTTGCTGGATCCACAATCAGTGCTCATGGAAGCAGCGGTCCAGAGATCAGCAGATGTATTACATTAAGTGAACCTGCTGCATCAGACCTTTTTAGACGACTGGGAAACACGGATCCTATTTTGAGGGCTATGGTGCACCTGACCAAAGCCATCCTATTTTGAATTTCCTCACCTGCATGTGAAAGTTGCACATTGAATAAGGAAACCTGAAGAAGAATCGATGCCTCGGAATTGTGGAGAAGAGCACTGAAAGTTTCACTGATGCTAAAAAGACAAACCAACCCACCTTGGACGAGGCCAGCAAGAGCGTGCCTTAGTGGCAAGGATGGCAAGACTTCGTGTTACAGACTTGGAACATATTATCAGGAGAGACCAGTCCCTGGAGAAGGACATGATGCTTGGTAAAGTAAAAGGAGAAAGGCCCTCAATGAGATGGCTTGACACCATGGCTACAACTGTGGGCTCAGTCCCATTTGTGAAAATGGCGCAGGATCGTGCAATATTTTGTTCTGTTGTGCATAGAGTCATTATGGGCTATCACAGACTCAATTGTTGTGGGCACCTCACAACTTCTCTGTCAGTTTGTCATACTATGGTGGCTTGTGCATTGCTACAATGCTGAAAGCTATGCCATTGGCATTTCAAATACCAGTGGGGTTATACTTGGTGAACGGGTTTCAGCAGAGCTTCCAGACTCAGAGCAGACTACAGATGAGGGATTAACCACTGAAAACATTATTAATAGTAGTGGAACATTGTCTGATGTTGTGCCAGAAGATGAGACCCAGAAGTTGGAAGGCACTCAAAATGTGACTGTGGAAGGACTGCCTTCTCAACATGGAGTTGATTGTAGCTCTGTGGAGGGAGTAGAGTGTCTGCGACCTTCACTTGCTGGTCAGGCACGACTCAAAGTGATGTGCAAAAGTGAGGAACAGCCACAAACATGCACTAATAATTGGAACATGGAACATATGCAGTATGAATCTAGGAAAATTGGAAGTCATTAAAAGTGAAATGGAACTCATAAAGATTAATATCCTAGGAAATAGTGAGCTGAACTGGACTGGTAGTAACCATTTTTAGTGGGTCAACCCTATGTTTTACTGTGCTGAGAATGACAAATGCAAGAATAAGGGTGGTGTTTTCAATGTCATAAAGAACACCTCAAGATCTGTCTCGACATTATCTTATCTGTGATAGGATAATATGAATATGCCAATAAGAACATTCTGTCAATGCAACTGTTTTCCACTCTTGCACACCAGCCACTAATGCTAGTGATAAAAAAATTAAATAATTCTATCAACTCTTGTCATCTAAAATTGATCAAGCATGTAATCACTATGCATTGATAATTGTTGGAGACTGGAATTCAGAAGTTGGAGACAAAGGAAGGAACACTTGGTTGGAAAATATAGCCTTGGTGATAGAAATAAAACTAGAGATTACAGGATAGACATTTGCAAGACCAATGATTTCTTCACTGCAAATACCCTTTTTTTAAAAACAAAAAAACAGAAGCTGAGCCTTGGCGGTGCAGTGGTTGTATGTGGGACTGTGGCCCACAGGGTTCAAATTCAGCAGCAGCTCTCCAGGAGCAAGGCTGGGCTTCCTACTCTTACCAGGGCAGTGACACGAAAACAAACAAACAAACAAACAAATTAAAAACCCAACAAAAACACACACACACACACAAAACCAGAGATCATGCATGCTAATTTTGCCAGATGGAATATATGGAAATCAAATTGACTATATATGTAGTAAGTGATGGAGAAGCTCAATATAGTCAGATAAAGCAAGGCCAGGGTTGTGTGTTAGGCTGGGCTATCTACAGAAGCAAAACCAATGATGCATATATAAAAACTTATTAGATCAAGAAAATGGCTTAGCAAGGCCAGGGTTGTGTGTTAGGCTGGGCTATCTACAGAAGCAAAACCAATGATGCATATATAAAAACTTATTAGATCAAGAAAATGGCTTGCACGAGTGTATAAGTTGGCATGTGCAGAGTTTACGAGTCAAAGCTAGAGGTTTCTTCAGACTCAAATACCTTCACAGGCTGTGGTAGCTACATAATCTACTGTCAACTTAAGGAATGGGTAGAGTTTAGCCTGCCAATCAAGTCACAGTTTGATGATCTCATTTGGAGGTGCAACAGAGATAAATAACTCACTGAGGGCCAGATATACTCTCTCTGCTTTGTCTTTCTGTTGACAAGACACTTGGAGCTACCTGATGGAATCAGAGTTCTGGAGCTGGAGGTGCCAACCCATATTCTGAGGTGCTTTCACTGCCATTGGATTCACAAGATTTTTAGCCCACTGGTCTGTGATCTTCCTGCATTTAGCATCATTGCATGTGTTATGTGAGTTTGAAGAGGAATGTATAGACTGCTATTGAACATATGGGCTAATATCAGACTTAGGGAATGGATCTGGACTGGGCTGGGATGTTTTCTCAATATACAATTGCATACATATACATATATAAATATAACACACACACACACACACACACACACACACACACATATATATATATATATATATATATATATATATAAATCTCTTTCTCACACACATATGAGTGTCTTTGGATTTGTTTCTCTAGTCAACTCAGACTAACATGAGCTGATGAACCCAAGATTGCCAGGAAGATCACAAAGTGGTATCCGGCTGCAAGGCGAATGAGGTCAAACTCGGTTGCTTATGCTTGTGACTGGAGAGGTGAGTGAATCCAAGGTTAGCAGGTCAAGTGACAGGCTATTGATGGCTCTCAGGGTTGACAGGCAATATAGCAGGTCATTAAACCAAGATCACAGAACCAGAGGCCAATGAGCAAGCTAAAA
The DNA here is from genome assembly GCA_004026705.1 of Nesogale talazaci. Taxonomy (NCBI): domain Eukaryota; kingdom Metazoa; phylum Chordata; class Mammalia; order Afrosoricida; family Tenrecidae; genus Nesogale; species Nesogale talazaci. The sequence goes on along the minus strand of PVJH01004129.1, from coordinate 5,326 downwards.
GCAAATAGTCTCCCTGTAGGCCATACTCTGAGGAAATTTCCTGTCAATTACATCAGATCTGTGACCTGAATAAGGGAATTGCATTCCATCATTTAATTATATTAACATTGAATGAAGATTGTTGTATTATTTGATCTTGGGATGGAATATACATACATAGTTGAAGAGCCAGTGGATATTACCATATATACTCGTGTATAAGCTGAATTTTTCCAGCACATTTAAAAATATTTAATTAAAAAATCATTTTATTGGGGGCTCATACAACTCTTATCATGATCAATACATCCATTGGATGCAGACCACATTTATACATTTGTTGTCATCATCATTCTCGAAACATCCTCCTTCTACTTAGGCCCTGGTATCAGCTCCTCATATTTCCCCTCCTTTCCCACACCTCCTTTCTCATGAACCCTTAATAATTTACAAATTATCATAATTTTGTTATATCATACACTGTCCAATGTGTCTCTTCACCCACGTCTTTGTTGTCTGTACCCAGGGAGGAGGTTATATGCAGATCCCCGCAATTGGTTCCCCGTTTCTACTCCACCTTCCCTCCACCCTCCTGGTGTCACCACTCTCCCTACTGGTCCTGAAGGGATCATCTGTCCTGAATCCCCTATGTTTCTGGCTCCTGTCCATACCAGTGTACATCTCCAGGTCTAGCAGGGTTTGTCTGGTAGAATTGGGATCATGATAGTGGGGAGAAAGAAGTATTTAAGAATGAGAGGAAAGTTGCATATTTCATTGTTGCTACACTGTACCTTGACTGGCTTGTCTTTTCTCTGCGACCCTTCTCTAAGGGGTTGTCACTTTGCCTTTGGGCTTTGGGCCCCCAATCTGTACTCCCCTTCATTTATAATGATATAATTTTTAGTTATTTGATGCCTGATATCTGATCTCTTCAACACCTCGTGGTCACACAGACTGGTGTGCTTCTTTCATGTGGGCTTTGTTGCTTCTGAGCTAGATGGCCACTTGTTTACTTTCAAGCCTTTAAGATCCTAGATGCTATATCTTTTGATAGCCGGGCACCATCAGCTTTCTTCATCACATTTGCTTATGCACACATTTGTCACCAGTGATCATATCAGGAAGGTGGGCATGCAATGTTATGATTTTTGGTTCTTTGATGCCTGATAACTGATCCCTCTGACATCACGTGGTAATACAGGCTGGTGTGCTTTTTCCATGTGGGCATTGTTGCTTCTGAGCTAGATGGCTACTTGTTTACTTTCAAGCCTTTAAGACTCCAGATGCTCTATCTTTTGATAGCCAGGCACCATCAAATTTCTTTACCACTTTTGCTTATGCACACATTTATCTTCAGTGATCATGGTAGGAAGATGAGCATCATGGAACACCAGTTTAATAGAACAAAGTGTTCTTTCCAGCACATTTTAATGCAGTTTTTGTGATCAAATTGGGTGCCTTGGCTGATATTTGGGTTGGGTTATATTTGAGTATATATGGTATATCCTGTGAGGATGTGGTATATACTCCAGTATGAAGCATGCATCCTACATCTATGACCATCAGAACTTTAGGCTAGGTAGGCTAGAGGTATAGATTTTATAGCGGGAACAATACCACCAGGAATTTTGTTTCATTAAATTCCAGTATGGTTGTTTCCTGGTCATTTTGGGCATCTCATGCCAAGAGACAAGAAATCCACAACAGAAGTTACTACCCTTTCAAGACTAGTTGATCTTGAGGTATAGCTGATTGGGTGATAGCTCAGCAATGGGGCCGATGAAGGACATACTTGTCACTTTCTTTTGTTGTTGTTGTTGTTGGTATTCTCCTATCCAGTTCTGATGGAAAATGAGACAAGTACAGCATCCATGTCCTGAGAATAACAAGGTTAACAGGGGCTCAGGCCCTTCAGAGATGATGTCCTGGGTCTTCCCATCAAGTAAGCCACTTAGGCCAATGAAAGTGATAGTGGACAGTGAGGGGAATCCAGGGTAGGAGAAGGGAGGAATATGACTATCGGTTGTAAACCCAAGACCAGTTACAGTAGTGATCCTGTCATTTGATTCCCCTAGGAACCTAAACATAATCATGGGGAAAGCTATACCCAGATTGCTTGGACTAATACTAAGCAGGTACACCCTAGAGGCACAATGGGTGGACTGTTGAGGACCTCTGTACCACCTGTGTATTTCCCTTCACGACTGAGAAACTTTCCACCTCCAGCTGCTGTGTTTTTGATGGCTCATGGCTCATTGCTGTGTCTCAATCTCCAGAAGCTGTCCTCTACTTAAGGATTCCGTTTCACTCAAGATTACAGAGCCTTCTCAGAGGTAGTTTGCAAATAGCAACTCTTCCATTTAGGGGTACAACAACCTGGGCTGTATGCCTCAGCACAAGACACTGCCTCAGCGCTATCCAAGTTTCAGAGCTTTTCTGGAACTGGATCAGGTCTCTGTTATAGCATCGTAATTCAGGACCTCCCTCTCCCTTTCTGCTTGCCTCATTCCATCGCAGTGTTGATCTCAAGAGCACCCTCACCAGACTTCCTGCCTGTGATTCTCTCTCAGAGGCTGTTGCAATGCCAAATCACACCACGCCACACCAAACCTGTTGCCATTAAGTCAGTTCCTACTCAGGGCCTTTCTACAGGACTCAGTCAAGTTGCTCCCTAAGGTTTCCAGGACTGCAGATCTTCATGGGAACAGTCAGCCTCATCTTCTCTCATGGAGCAACTGATGGGTTGGAACCACCAAAGCGGCTTTATCCAGTAGACCACCAGGGTTTCTTTGACCCACAAGAGGGGTGTCTATAGAATGATTCTTTACTTGGAGCAGAGTCACTGAATTAAGATCCATGAACAGTGTTAAGAGAGACTAAGATGCACCTGGCCCAAGCCATGGTATTTTCAATCTCCTCATATGCATGTCCAAGTTGTACAGTGACTAAGGAATACCGAAGAAGAATCATTGTGTCTGAATTACAGTCCTGGTGAAAGCATCAAAAGTATCATGACTTGCCAAAGGAACCAACAGCCCCTCCTAGAAGCAGTACAGCCAGAGTGTTCCTTAGAGGCAAGGATGGCAAGACTTCATCTTACATATGTGTCGGAAGAGAGCAGTCGCCGGGGAAGAATACCAGGCTCAGTAAAGCAGAGGGGTAACAACAAAGAGGAAGAACGTTGACAAGCGAGATTGACACATGGCTGCAACAATAGGCTCAAATAAGAGCAATTGTGAGGGTGGCTTGGGACTGGGTGGTATTTTGTTCTGTTGCACATGGGATTGCTATGAGCAGGAATCTACTCAATAGAGGACACCTAAGAACATCAACGAACAGTGGTTGGCTGCAGGTGAGGCGTGAGGCTGCTAATTGCAAATTTGGCAGTTCAAACCATCTGCTGCTCCACAGGAGAGAAATCAGGCTGCCCGCTCCTGTCAAGATCTACATCTGGGATCAACCCTAAAAAGAATTGATCTGAGTCAGAATCGACCCAATGGCAGCGAGTTTGTGCTTGTGTCTGTAATTGTTATAAAGCGGCGCCCAAATCTCTGTGACTTAACATTAAAACAGAGTGCATGCGTTTCTCACGCATGTAAGAGCAAACGAAGCTGGTGTCAGTTGGATGGCTCCCTGGAGCAGCTCCTCACAGTTTGCAGTGTCACTATGCTAACAACAGGGTCTTCCTGGTCTCTGTGAGAGGGGAGGGAGCCCGCTAGCATCTAACCACTTCGACCTGGACCTGACACGTAAACCTCCACCCCAGGATCATTGGTGAGAACTAGTCCCATGAATTGACCTGGATGCAGGGGCTGCAATGAGCGTGTGGTTGTGATGTGCCCTTCATAGTGACCCGACAGCACAGACCAGAACTGCCCTTTTCTTGGGCAGCACTATTTACACCAGCAGATTGCCTTTTCTCCCTTCCAGGGGTTGGTGTGTTTGAATTTTTCAGGGAGCAGCCCAGCACTTAAGTGCTGCCCCAGTTGGGAATTGTAGATTCTGGCCACTCTCCAGAAATAACCCTGTATCCTTTAGAGGCAGCCTGACTCCTTGGTGGCCAGAGGCCATCTCCCCTGGGAAGTTGTGCGACAGGCAGTTGGGGCTTTGGCACGCAATCCTACACAAAGCCGTGAAATACGTGAGGTCTAGTGCTACATCGCCATCTAACCCACTTCTCCCCCCAAACATCCCCACCTTCCCAATTCTGACCCTCCCTGCTCCCAAGCATCTGACCTGTGACTTTTCCTTAGAGACCTGCTCTCTTAATTGACAAGTTAAGGCATTGGCTGATAACCAGACAACTAGCATAATGCCTAGTTCTGCCTTGGAATTTACATTCTCTCTCTTCCCAAACACTGACGGTCTTTCCCCAGTTCTACTCCTTCTCTAAGCAGTGACCTCTGTCTGAAGCACTGTTATCTTCTGGCTTTGAAAGAATGACTCCTGTCATCTTTTAAGGTCTAGTTCAGAAGTCACCTTCGTAGTGTTCCTGACCCCATGTCCATGGTTGGAGGATGGCATTTATCACTCTGTATTAGGACTGGTTCTTTGTGGTTAATTCACAAGGATATAAATGCCACATGCATCGCAGCTCCACGGGGTCTGGGGCTCTGTTTTCACTGCTGCTCGCATCTTCCTGGGCTTTAGGGCAGTACTCCGGCAGCCTGGTTGCACAGTGGTTGAAGCGCTTGGCTGTGAAGAAGAGTGGGGCAGTTGGAAGCATCTGTCTACCCCAAGTGAAGAACGCTACTCTCAGAAGAGAGATCGGGCAGTGGGCTTCCGTATACATCTAAAACTTAGGCAGTTCCATCTTGTAGGGTAATTATGAGTTAGAAGAGATTTAGTGGCAGGGTCTCTAGGCCGATACTTGGAGCACATGTGGAATGAACAACCCTTGATTACCTTTCCGCTCCAGTCCAGCACCCAGAGCACATCAGGCTCTGCATTGTTGAAAGACATGGTTTGTAAGGCTGTTCCTGTTTGAGACCTCCAGAAATCCTTGTGAGGGGCAGGATTCCCGTGCTGCATTTCATGGATGACTGTGACTCCGAGAAGTCCCTCTCAGCACAATCCTACTTAGGTGTGTACATGCATTCACACACACACACACACACACACACACACACACATTTTCAGGTCCTCTCCCTAAATCCTTTATGAAGACAAGGCCCAAGGAAGCTGGTTCTGATTGAATCCTTTCCTCTTTCTCTACCCCAGTGGTGGGCCCCGTTGGAAGAATAGGTTGGACCTGAGCCTCCATCTCTCACAGCCCAGGCCTCAGCCGCCCCCCCCCCCCCCCCCCCCCCACGAGCTGGCTCATCATCAGACTGAGTTGTTTCCACAA